>JAVQJD010086358.1:0-42033 GCA_036023655.1 Nannoperca australis
ACGTAACATTGCAAAAATCAGGCACATCCTGTCTCAAGCAGATGCAGAAAAACTAGTCCATGCATTTGTTACGTCTAGGCTGGATTATTGCAACTCTATATTATCGGGCTGCACCAATATGTCCCTTAAGACTCTCCAGCTGATCCAGAACGCTGCAGTACGTTTACTGACAAGAACCAGGAAGGGGGATCATATTTCTCCAGTATTAGCTTCTCTACACTGGCTCCGTGTAAAATGCAGAATAGAATTTAAGATCCTTCTCCTCACATTCAAAGCGCTCAATGGTCAGGCACCATCATATCTCAAAGAGATCATAGTACCTTATCACCCTACTAGAGCACTGCGCTCTCAGAATGCAGGTTCCTTGTGGTTCCTAGAGTCTCTAAAAGTAGAATGGGAGCTAGAGCTTTCAGCTATCAAGCTCCTCTTATGTGGTCATTACAGATGCTCAATGCTCATTACAGATTTGTTCTCTGTTGTGGTTTGTTTGATGTGCATTTTGCTACACAGTCTCCAAGCAGAAGTGACACAATAAGTGTGTGGTAGCAGTTACCTATAGCGATGCAGCGCAATCAGCATAGAAAAACATGTAGAACGAAGGTTCTGAGGTTTGCATTTACATTGCAGACGATGAGGACGTAAACTGCTGGTGACTTGAATCCCACTGGTTTTTGATTAATTCAGCATCTATCATATGCTCAGCCTATTCAAAGGCTTAACATATTTATGCATACAGGATTTGTCCAGTATGTCTGAATAAGCATATTTATTTTTGTTTTCCATTTCAACCCATTAAAATGCTAATGAGTATATCTAGCCAACTACTCATATGCAGATAAGAGTTTCTGAGTTTTTACAGTGTGCCCCTGCTGCACCAGTTGCCTTTGTTTAATGAAGAAATTCTTTTTTAGCTTTCTTTCAGGCTGTTTGGGATGTGCATACATAACAAGTCTGCCCCTAAATAGAGCTCACCCGCCTGGTGATAAGGCCACAGCTCACGGCATTAGTTGGCCTTTCTCCTAAAAATGAACTGCTGTTATGGAATGTCAGTTTTCTTTTCAAGGATCAGTGAGGACAGCGCATTCATATATTGTCACTGGCCAAAGGTTTCCACTGAGTCTAAACAGTCACCACATT
The DNA here is from genome assembly GCA_036023655.1 of Nannoperca australis. Lineage (NCBI taxonomy): Eukaryota > Metazoa > Chordata > Actinopteri > Centrarchiformes > Percichthyidae > Nannoperca > Nannoperca australis. Next base: position 1,138 of record JAVQJD010086358.1, read on the forward strand.
GTTACTGCATACTAACTGGCAAGATTTTACTGAATGGTGGTCATACCTTTTAGATACAAAACATTAGATGGGAATATTCTGAACCATGTTCTTCCATTCCTGATGTTTAACTTCTTGTAGATGATGTTTTGCAATACCTGTTTTTGGCTTATTGGCCAAATTGGCTTATACATACAGACGTAAACGATAAAGTATGCCTTCAAAAAGTCCCATGATTGAGCTCCAGGCTGAATGTAACCAAGTTTGGAGTCATGTGGGGTCTGTGCAGATCTCACTGAATATGTCTAAATTCCACAGCTCAGAACTGATAGCTTTCCAAATAATTACTTCTGTACGGTGAGGAAGTCTTGCTTTGTGCTTCCTGGAGGATGGTATAAAAAAAGCAGCAGGGCTGTTGCTCATTCAAAGGAACTTCCCGTGAAGAATTTCATTGAATTTTGGATGAGGCTGGAATAGATATTGTGGGTGTAGGCATGTGTATGGGGTAAGTCTGTCTTTTTTCTCCCAAAATGTCTGATATATGTTTGTGTGTGTCACCACAATAATAATAATAATAATAATGTTTTATTTTATTCCTTGCCTTTTGGATACAGGAAAAAACTGTTTCCACCATGCTAACCTAATGAGGTCACACAGACATTTCAATATGTCTAGTCTGCTTTCATAAAGCTATCAGGGAATTGAATTTGGCCAAGAGGTTGATTCATCTTCTGAATGCCTTTTTACATTGGCACCCCTTTTTACTTTCTCCTTTGTGTGTACCTTTATTCAATTTAAATGGATTTTTGTAAAACAGCATCCTAGTTCAATCTGTCTTGTTTTTATTCCCCTACTATTTTCCCAACTATGGTCCACTTGTTTGCACAATACTTTCTTATGATATATTTTTCTTCGAATAGGAGGTACCGCACTAACAAACACTTACCTGACTCATTTTAAGTTAATATTAGCTTTATACTTGTAACTGATATTATCCTCCGTCATTGTTAATCTCTGTTCATTTGGGTGTTGATTGCTCATTGTACAAGTCTGCTTTATATTGTTGCAGCATCTTAAGTCAGGATAACATAAAAAGTAAAAGCAGTATTGGTCCAAGAATTGATCTTTGGGGTGCACCTCAAGAAAAGATCAAACGTCTGAAGCCTCTCAGATGACTAAACAATATGTCCAGGTGATTTTGATATAATATTTCCAATGATCAACTACTACCATCATCCAACTGAAAGGGCCATTATGCTTTCACACAAGTACAGTGTGACTGTCTGCTCTGCCTGTGATAGAACACTGACGTTGATGCTTTATGCAAGATTTGATTTCCTGTGGAAGTATCTTAAAATCTCCATCTACGTAGATGGATACTGGAATGGTATTCTCTCAAATGAATGCACGCCATCATATAACCAAAAAATATTAAAGATTGATTTCTCCCTTTTGGTTTCACAGGACAGACAATGTGTATACTGACACAGACAGCAAAACATGCAATTTATTATCTGTTGGACTAAAATAGAGCATGAGCCAGGGATGGGCCCATTAACTGTGTCAAACTAACAGCAGCGTCGATTCCTGCTGATCTTTATTGATTTTTACTGTGTTATAGTACTTGGACAGATAAAACACAGAAATGAACTTTACTTCTTTTTCAAGGTCATCTGAATTAATACAGGGTGAGAGTGGCAGAAAAAGACAGAAGTGAAGGAGGATGTCACCGAGACAAATTGCACCATGAAGTGGGTCAACTCTCATGGGCATGCTCAGAATGGATGATGCTGACACAACTGAGCTGTCGTTTGACAGCAGCCTTAAAATCTATGTTTTTCTTATTCATTAATATATAACAAACACCCATTGCAACTGGGATGTTTGCTCAGAACATGAACCCTTGACTTTACCAGCCAGTAAAAGTAAAAAAAAATAAATGAAGGTGACAAGTTGGTAATTAGACACCTGAGTTTGTGTGTGTGTGTGTGTGTATTTCCATGAGTTTGGGCACATGTGTATGTGGGTAAGTGTGTGTGTGTGTGTGTGTGAATGATTTTCTGTGATGTATAATTATCAGTAAAGGGCCGGTGTTCTTGGCCTGGCTAAACAAAATTTGACACCCTGCAATTTCCTAAAGAGACACAAAACCCCAATTAACAGAATGAGTTTTTGTTACACCACGTTCATCAACAAACAAACGCTTGCTGAGCACCGAAAGAAAATCCTTCTCTATGAAGTAGGTTAATGCACTGTAGGTCAGATATTAGCAAATGTGTTGTCAATAAATTGGTTTTGGATCAGGAAGCATCGTCGCACAATTTCACAACACATGAAATAATTTGAATTTTCTAGGTTCATTATTTTTTAAATGACTACCTCACTACCTCTCTTTCAGTCTCACACACACACACTCACACACACACACACACACACACACACACACATTCTCTACAACTTCTCTTCGTCTTGTTGCCACTCAATATTCACACTTGTGTTAATAATACAAGACAAATGTCAGTGCAGACATAAGAGAAGAGGTGGAGCTTTCAGACAGATATGAGGGACGACAACAAAGACAATTGAAAGCATGTGTCACATCTAAATGTGAAATGTATAAATGTCTGCAGTTCTTTAGTATCTTTTCATATCGGTTAGTGAAAGTTCTTTGGCATATTCTGCTTTTATTAGAGAGTACACAGCCTTTAATTACACAAGCACATATTTACTGAATATAGATCCGTATTGCCAACCAAGGAGAAAATACAACATCATCAAAAACACAACACAAGGTGTTTCTCAAGAGTGTGAGTGTTTAACCTGAAGCTCTGTGTGTGACACAGATAGCACTGCAAGGAAACGAGACTACTGACCAAAACATTGCAAGTGTGTCAGATGTGTGTGACAGCAGAGTCAAAATGATAAAATGAAACTCAGTGAAAGAATCATTATTTTTTTATGGCAACTGAAAGTTGTAGGTCTCTGGTAAGACTACCCTGATCTGTGGCAATGACATTGAGACGCTTCCTGAATAGCAATTACAGTGTGTGGCTGATTTCACAGCCTAAGTCTCTCAAACAGAACACGTGAAAAATCTACAGTTAAAAAAAGATTCTATTGATTGCTGGAGTGCTACTGCCAGGGGTTTAAGTTGAATGCTCAGGATAATGTCATCATTAATTCATATTTCTAATTAATTCAGTGTGCCCTTTAAATAATGCAGGATCTATTTTTTGGTAGTTTTCAGAGAGACTGCTGAATTATTAATGCCAGCATCCATCACCCGGTTTAATAGAAGACTGATGCCTCAGTAAATTGCGCTACACCTGCTCCTTCCTCTCGGCCTTTATGAGAAACAGACCAGCCAGAACCTGCTTTCTTTTGCACCCTCGTGTCTGCTACATTATCTGTATCTTAGTCTGTTTCATCACCATTTGTTATACTACAACCCAGTCATGCTGCTGCCATGTGCTGTCTGGAAAAGCCCTAATCAGGTTTCATAGTGCTGCACATGTTAACTGAAGGCTAGTGTTGAAAACAAACGACTCCCAGAGAACGAATATTGCACATCCATCCAAACAGAACATACTCACAATCCCACAGTCATGATTAAGATAAAAATCTTTTTACAACAAACACAAGGACTTTTGTTTGTGTTAATGGAGCCAAAGGACAGTGTATCAGTCCAGCCCTGGCCCACACAGCTTCTCTGAAGGGCACAGTGTCTCTGTCTGTCACTGGTACTTGATGTACGACCTCCAGTCAGTCACAGCATTACAGTTTATCCAGACTGTCACTATCAACACACAGTGATGGAGTGACAGTGATGCAGTAATACAGATGTATACAATCACGATGCAACCAGCAACTCCCTTCACTACATAAAAAATATTTACTGTGTCTAGAGATTTGAGGCTTCAGCCCGATCATAGCACTATATGTAACAGAAACAGGAAGTTTGGTTGATGTGGTATGTGTGAAACTTCTGGTCCATCTCGCCGGATGAGTTGCTCAAACCGGAGATGATCATTTCAGCAGTCGTATGAGAACGGTTGTTAGCAGGTGCAGCAGCAACAACAACAACACTGCTGCTTTTAAATCACTCATCATGTGGCGAGTAGAGTAGAAGTGCCATGCGATGATAATGCAACTTTCTGGTCACCTGGAAAACCATCTGGAGTTGGAGCAGTATTTTATGATGCTGTGCTCAGTGTCTTAATACCCAAGGGGACAACACCATGGTAAGTACAATGAAGAACTGCAGTCATACTGCTTTTGTGTTGTCAAAAGGAAGAGAAAGAAAAAATAGATTAGAATTTAGTTTTGTTTTCAAGGTATGGGAATTGTTAGAGAGAAATTCAGCATGCTGTTTTTTGAGCAGTAAGATCCTTTCAGTGCTGTACAAGAAAATGTCCTTGTCCTTAAATCACAGCAGAGTAAATGGAAGTTTATGTAACATGCTGCAAACACTCAAAGAAAAGAATTACTCACAGCATAAAGCTGTAAAACTCGCTTATGTAATTGCAACTGTTGCCAAAAACCTGCCTGCGGAGTGGGAAGCAAGTGTTTATTGGTTTAAAGGTCAAACAGAGTGCAGAGCAACTACACTTATTGATCGTGTTATTCCTGTGTCAAATCAATGCAAACTATTCCAGAAAGAAATGGTAAGGATTCTAATCAGCAAGAGATGATTACCACAGAAAAACCTAAACATACTGTGTGAGCGATGTCTTTTTTTCAAACGACTGGGGAGGTTTCACTGTTGATCCCATCGAGAATCACTGATTAGTCCCGTGAGTGTGTGGTCACCAGGCACATAATAATTCACTATGCAGATCAATAAACATGAAACGTGATTATCAGCTGCTTGACATGAGAAAGTAGCACAGTTATATCTCAGTAAAATAATGAGTGATGTGTAACTAAATCAATTGTGTTTGTTGTCTGTGGCAACAGTTAGCTCAACTATACAGACTATACAGAACATACTGTACCAAACAGCAACATGTGTGCAATACAGGGTTTTTAGATGTACCTACAAATAATACATATTTACAGCGGTGTAGAGCTGAAACAATTGGTTGATTAATCAGTTAGTTGACTTACAAAACAATAACTGTAATCTGCAGCTATTTTGATCACCTATTAATTGTTTAAGTCAGTTTGTCAGTCCACCACCTTCACCCAGACTACAATATCTGAATTATTATTTGAAGGACTGCCATTAAGCTTTGTATCCATGTTACCCAGAGGATAAATCCTAAAGACTTTGGTGATCCTCGGACTTTTTGAAACAAGCGCTACCATGAGGTCAAACTTTAAATGTTTCCAATACTTTGTTTTATGACAAAATACCTGCAAAACAATTAATATCTGCCTCAGCTGTAAGTTTTGTTTCATGCTAATTAGCAAATGTTAGCATGCTAACACGCAAAACTAAGATGACAAACATGGTGAGCATTATACCTGCTAACCATCAGCATGGTATCATTATCATTGTGAGCATGTTAGCATGCTGATGTTAGCATTTAGCTGAAAGCACCGCTGCGGCTTAGTGCAGCCTCACAGAGCTTTGGTTTCTGCCAAAAATGTATTATTTAAGATAAGAAGATTATGACTGTGAAAAGTTTATGATTTCTCATTAGGATACCATGACTAGTTGTGATCAGACAAGACAGTTTAGATGTGGGAAACAACTACTTCTTTCTCACTACCTCATGCTTCTGCCTGTGGCTCCCTGTTACATTCATGCAAAATGTAAACACCTCCACACAAAGATGTTTACTTACAGAACGGAGGTCAACTTTGCTCTCAGGATGATGAGCTGGTGTTACAGAGCTGTTGTTTCATTGTTTCATTGTTCACGATGTGCTAGAGGTTGAGATATGCTGACGTTCTTGAGTGCACTTTACCTGGTTCTAATCTCATGGGACAATTATTAGTCTCTGCACTTCAAAACAGGCACAATGGCTCTCTGACAATAGTGATTTTGAAAGATGTAGGTGTTTTGATTTCTGTTATGTGTTCATTAGGGAAACCTTAAACTGAACTACAATGAGGCATATGTTTGAAGGTCTCTGCATGTGATGTTGACTGCTAAAGGGAATATCTTTCATTCTTTCAGCAGCATGTAAGAGTTTGAATGTCTTTCATTTTACCCGTCATTTTGCAAAGACGTGATAAATGAGTAGAGACCCTATTTTTCTTCCTTTTTTTAACTCCTGCCAAGTTTTTCCCATACTGCAGATTTCTTATGAGGCTCTGTTTACAGCACAAAAGCTAAATATGACAGCACCCATTTGTCAGATTGTGACATGAAACAGGACCATCAGAAGAACCACTTATCCGGTCACAATCTGAAAATGAAGGGACATTCTCTCCATCCCAACTTTCATACTGACGCCTACGTATCCCAGTGAGAGAGCAGACATTTTACACAACGAGCCCATTATTGTTTATTTACTTCTCTCTTCTGCATCGGAAGGGTAGATTAACCAGTAGCAGTGACACACAGGCCAACACACAAAGCACAAAATGCAGCATTGCAGGCTTGTGATTCAGATGTATGAGGGTTTGACCCTGCGTTGGCCGGCCTGGAGTTTTATCTCTGGCACCACGTGATTTACCCCTTCACGTGACCCTGACCTCTAATGATGCATGCTTGTGTGTATACCCTTGAAAAGGAAAATAGGAGAGATGTTTTGCAATTATCCGCAGCACTCTGCAGTACAGTTTATCTAACAGCCCACAAAATCCATTTGCCTTCTTCAAACATCAGCCTGAGAGTTATAGGATTCTGTTGTTTGGCCGCTGTCCCGTCCTGTCTGCCTGATTCAGCATGAGTAATATCACACTGCACACTGGTGATTTCAAGAGTGGCCCTCTAAGTTGGTGTCCATCGCTGAGTCACCATGTAGAGGAGAGTAATTGTAGGTGACAGCGCTACGGGCGACAGCGCATACAGCAACCAACCCATGAATTGATGCTGCTGAAATATGCAGAGTCATCTCTGTTGTGTCAGCATACCGTCCCTTAGGGACAGACCAGCATTAAGCTTGTAATAACTGAGTGGCTTATTCAGAAAGCAGGTGCTGGAGCCAAAGGGGACTAATTAGGTTTTGACTAACCTCACAGGTGAGACAAACATATAATACTCTGTCATTAAAACATTTTCTTGGACGTTCTCCGATTTTCCAAAAACACACAGCCAGGTGGACTCTAAACTCCCTGTAGACTATCTAGCTGTGTTCTTATGTGCGCTCTGCTTACCTGTGAATGTCTATTTGCGTTCATGCCCTTTAAAGATCTGTGTAATGCAGTTGCTCTAAGCCATTTATTTAACAGCCGTGACTGTCAGGGACAGAACGATAAAACTGACTGAAGAACACAGTTTACACACAAGGAGGTTTGCAGTTAAACAGAATGGGTGATCACTATGATCTGACGCTAGAAATCCTGCAGGCAGTGGGCACACACACACACACAGCCGCTGAACATCTGGAGTTGGGTTTAAAGGTGGGTGAAGCAGAAATGGATATCAGGATTAAAATTATCAGAATGCAGAACAAGAAAAAAGTGTTAATCAAAACGTGACAGTGGTGTTGTATATCAGCATGTCATGTTTGGGTCAGAGAGGCAGGAAAGGGTGAATTGAGCTCTTGGATTCATACTTTGGATACAACATGCACACACACACTCACACACACACACACACACAAACACACACACACAAACACACACACACACACACACACACACACACACACACACACACACACATACACACACACTTATTATAGACAAATGGATAAAATTCACTGTCAAAAATGTACCAGGCTTGGGTCACTGTACCTCATTAACTTTACATTTAACTCAGAATTGCATTGGAGCTATATTGACCCAAATAGAGTGATGTTTGATGTTTAAGGGCCCTCAACAACTATTAAAAACATAAAGACTAACATTTTAACTACAAATTAAACTAAAACTAAAAGCTACTTGAAGCTTAAAGAGATCCATCAAGTGAGCAAAACTAACCATTTAGATGTTTCTTCTGACAAGTCCTCACACGAAATCAAACTGAAATTGGCCTATCAGCAGGGAGTGTGTCACCGCGCCAAGCCTGTCTTGCGTGGCCCAGATAAGCAGAGCGCAGAGCGGAGTGCAGAGTGCGGCGGCCACTGCGCCTCTGTGTGCTCTGCTGTGTCTCTTTAAGTACAGCAGGCAGTGCTGTTGGTCCGTGTGGGAGCGCAGGGCGCACGGTGCGGCTCTGCCTCTCCGCAGCGTCAGGCAGCCTTCCTTCACATCGGACAGGCGACAGAACAGACAGGTCGACGCATCACAGGCACACTTTGAGCTGAACAGCTGAATGGAGCGAGTGAAACGAAGAGGGGGCTGTCTCAGCCGGGCTGATGTAGACTGGTGAGCCCACAGGGCCACTGACATTACTCCTCCTTCTCCGACTGAAAGCTGGAAGTGCGTAGCGATTTGTCTGCGGTACTGTAGATTATTGAACAGCACTGAGAGACTATACGAGCTAATTAGATTGATAAACTAACGTTGGTTATCTGCGGTTGAAAGCACAGTAAAAAAAAAAAAAAACTACCAGCCGTTCATATTTGGCTGAACGACCGTGGAGATGAAACATCATGCCTCAGCCTGAGAGATGACCAACCTCTGAGTTTTATCCTCTGAACTGCAACATCAAACCATTTGCTGAAGCCTTCTCTTGACTCGTGTTGAAGGTAAGATTAAGTCAAATTAATATTCAATTTGGTATGATAAAAACCCAGGAGGAAACCTTTAATACAGCAGCTCAGAATCCGTCCCGTAAAGTGTGCAGAGGTGGGTTTTATTTGTGGTGTCAGAGAAGTCTGTATGTGTTCTGACAGTCAAGCTGCAGTGCTGGTTAACATCCCTAACAAGTAGACCAAAACAGACAAACCCAGAAATCAGTTTCCACAGAATGTATTTGACTATTATTGTTTTGAATGCAAATAGAGAAGCTGCCACTTGTTAAAGGGAAGACTGAACAGTAGCTGCTGCAGTAGGCTTTGTCTATTTAAAGCCCATATGGTTTGATTATAGGGCGCCTCAGGTGAGCAGAGTAGAGGTAGTAATCAGCCCTGTCTGTTTCTATTCACTACTCAGTAAAATCCAAATGTATCCTATTCATTTGTCTTCTAGTTGGAGTCCTAGTGCCTCCAATTGAGAGGTTCATCTTAACATTTGTCTGTAATATTTGCTCCTGTAGTGTTTGTATGCTGTTTTGTGACAGATGTTAAGGTTTCCCTGCACTCTACTCAGTACATTATTATGCTCACTGGGCAGTAAAGATGCATTAGTCTCTAACCAGGTGCATGGTTGGTGGCCCACAGACTGAATCATTCTACCCAAAGTGTGAAGTCGGCGGACTTTCATTAAAGCACTTTCGCTAATTTTTAACCAGAGCTGCAAAATCAGACTCAGAAAACAGGCAGAAGCTTACCTGCATTTCCTCCCCCCATTTGCTTCTTTAGTTTAAGAAACTGATTTATAGATTTTTCAACTCTACAATGTACATAACATTGCTTTTTTTGTTCTTTGTGCTTGTTTATTAATTCATGTTTTAGAACAAGAGTTCAGCTACTCTGTCTGACAGTTTGTCTTTTGGCAACAATCTTTTTATTTATTACCGGAAAAATATTCTCCGGTTCCAGTTTTTCAAATGTGAGGATTTGCTGCTTTTCTGTTTCACTGTAAACTGAATCCTTACGGGTTTTAAATGCTTGGACAAAACAAGATATCTGAATATGTCAACATGGCCTCTGAAAATGTTTTATATTTCACTATTTCTGACATTTTATAGAAAAAAACAATGAATCAAGAACTTAATATGCATATTAACCAATAACGAAAGATATCATTGGTTCACACTGGTTATCCTCAGCTTTGCAAGTGTATAACTTACAAGGCTACTCCTAATGATTGTAATGAAATTATGCAAATGAATCAGCCTCCTCTCCCCGTCATTGGTTCTGATGACCTTGGTGTACTGTAGATCACTGTATTGAACCAGCTGCCCAGTGAGAAGTGTCAAAGTAGAGGAAGAAGAACATAATGGCTGTTAAGATTGATCACAATGCTGTTAAAATCAATTGATGAACGACACTAATTGCTCACGCTGCCGCTATTTCAGCACTTGGAATGACGGTAAATATAAAGCATGGAGCATGACAGACCTCTTGTTATGGCAGCGGGAGCGCTCAGTTCATAGCTCCTGAATCTAGACCAATGCAGTGCTAATCAATACAATGAATGTCACTGTAAAATAGAAAATTAATGCTCCCGTTCCTCCTAATTCTGATTCAACCCTCTGGTAATGGGAGTTTCCATATCATGATATTATAATGCGGTTTCAGCTGCACATGGCAGAAATCTGTGGACACTCCTTCAAAAAATGTAAACACTTAGATTTTATTGTTGTGTGGTCTCGTGAATTCAGTCCTCCCTGAGGCAGAATTGAACAGATGTCAGAGAACTATGGCAACGACTGAAATTCATATTTTTGCACTCGAGAATGACGGGGGCCTGTTCCCACTGCTGATTCAATGAATAATCAGGGTCAAAGTCACAGCGTTTTGCATCACCAGGAGCCCCTCTGGAAATTAGGTGGAGCATCGGCCATCACTCTTTACGGCGCAGTCTCCCTGGTCCCCCGAAAGACAGAAATGTTTTTGTAAATTTGAGAGTTTTCACACACAAGTTTGGCTGCAGAGAAGAACTTGAAAGTGGCTCAGATATGAAGTCCCTTGTGTAGCGACGGGGTGGCCAACGGCAGAGTGAGAAGGCTTTGAATTCCTCCAGAGCTTATCTCTTCATCCTCTTGGCGACCTCTCAGGGACATGCCGTGGATCATATCCAATGGCTGCAGGCTTTGAAGATTGCTAGAGGAACTGACAGGAATCACAGTTTGCATGCTTGTGTTAGCCATTACAGTGAGATAACAGTGGTGCAGTGAGAGCTGTGTGTAGGTTGGGTGATGTACTCGCTCCTGATATATCACCATTGAGAAAGGATGTCAAGATCTTCATTAGCACTCCTACAGAAATAGCTTGGCATTAAATTCTCTGTCGTCTTCACCAAAGACGTGCTGAAAGCTTCAGACTGTTTGTAGTGTCCGACATTCAAAAGCAGAATAGTAATTTCACTCTCAGTGGCTACAAATTCTATTTGTATTCATATAATTTGAAACATACATTTTGCAATAGCTTATTTTCCTTTTCCTCAAAAGAAAAGATGATTTGAGAGAGAGGATCATCTTTAAAACTGTGTTACACAGATCCAAGGAGTGGGTCAGCCTCGCTGCATGCACATCTCAGGCAGATTTTCAGCTTATAGGAGGATTATTTACAACACCGGACCTCTTCCGTAAGACATATACAGATAATCACTTCCTAGACAGGTGGGAAGGAAATACGGGTGATAGACAAAGCTGGGGCAACCAGCGAAACTTTAACTTTAAGTCAAGTCTATGGGTTTTGTTGATATATAGTAACTGTGGATTTATTTCAGGTAAAACTCAAACTAAAGTGGGACAAATAAGATAAGATAAGAAATCTACTGTGTAAACCACATTTAGGTGTCATTTTTTCTTATTGTCCTTTTTTAAATCCTTTTATCCAGTTTGTAAAGAACATTTTTCAGACTGCTCACACGCAGTTAGCTATGACTGAAGAAAAGCTAAATAGTTCAGGCTTTGCTCTCAGACACAGACAGACACCCTGCTGAGGACATGGATGTTTTTTAATCCATCCAAGGCTAATATCAGACGAGAGATGGTGTGTGTGTGTCTGTGTGTTTATCTGTTAGAGTGCAAGGTTTAATGCTTGCATCTTGTCCATCTTCTAACATGCTGGGGTTCAAATGCAGGGCCATGGCGAGTGTGTTTTCCTCAGAGACATGAAGACTAAAACTAAGTGAGTCATTAGATACGATTATTATTGTTGTTTTCTTTATGTTAAGAGGACATAATTATTATGATGCAACTAAATATCTGTTGCTATCTAATCTTAAATCTGTGTGACGTTTTCTGTCGTGCAGCACTTTGGAAACCTAAAAACAACAATGCTCCCCCGATGTAAACCAAACCAGCTGGTAACAATTTTTTGGGGAAAAAAAGCTAAGTTGAATTTCACTGAAGTAACATTATCCGATCATTTTAAATTCATATTACTCTTGAAGTATCGTGCAAATGAAAAATGCAAGTTACGTTTTGAGATTTGACTAGCCTGAATCTTAATAGCTTTGCTTGCATGAAACTTTGGTTATTGTTCCTTCATTAATCAGATTCATTTAACTAGATATGATTCATATATTTTTCCCCACTTTGAGAACCACTGTCTTAAATCAATTATTTTTTGTAATGCATAATTAATGTAATCAAACAGCACCATGTTTATTTTGTAAAGTCAGCAAGTCGATGTAGAAGAACCTCTCTTTTCTTCCAAGACTTTGTCAAACGTGGATTATCATAACATTTACCGTTCATCAGCTCTGGCTCCCCTCAGTCTGACCCAGAGTCTCTGCCCTCCACACCGCCAGACTGACTCACGACTGTGTGAAGGTCTAACAGTAAGCGCTTGACATTGTGTGTGTGAGAGAGAGAGAGAGAGAGAGAATGAAGAGAGGGGAAGATAGTGTGAGAGCAATTGAGAAAATGAAAAAAGATGAGGAGCAGAAGATAAGGAAAAAACTGTGAATATAAAGGCCACATTCTCTGTGGCCCATGGCCGACCTTGAGATGGTGCCAGTGGCTGAGATTAGCACATCACCACTGTAATAGCTCACCTCGAGTAGCAGACCCCCTTGTCCTTTCTTCAACTTGATCCCTTGCTTCACAAAAAGACCTTTGTTGCTGTCAAACTGCTGGGCTCTGTTTTCTGAACCTGCTGCACCAACAGAGCTCCAACCTGGCAACGGGCGGGACTTTAAATAGAGAAATATAGATTACCAACTCCACTTTTAGGAAACTGGAGGACAAAATGGTCTGAGTTCTGCCTGTGTGTTGGTCTGACAGGCAGTTATCTTTGGGTCATGCTGGACCTCAAACTAAAGCACCATTTATAAATGAGTTCCCACATTACAGTTATTTATATTATAACAGGTAAAAGACAACTGAATAATGATGGAATAAAGTTAAGTTATGATTAGTTTCCACTCATATCAAGGATGTTGACAGAAAACTTAAAGAAGGATTTTTTAAGCTCTATTAGGCCCATAAAGAACATCACCTCAAGAAGTGTTAGTGTTAGTTATCTATAAAAACACATCCATCCTCATCCAGACTGCACTGTGAAGAATTAGACAGGCTTTATCCTTAAAGAGGATGTCAGGAGATTTTGAGAAGCCTTGTCCTAGCATTGCTGCAATACAGCAGCAGGAGCCCCCGCCGTGTGATAAAGAATCAGAAGAAGTGGAGCCCCCCGTGGGTCTGTCAGCCTGTGCAGTCAGTGTTAGCCGCAGCGTCAGATCTCTTTTCAGCGTGCTCGGCTCTAATTGAGCTCTCACACTTGCTAGAGAAATTTGTCAGGTTGCTGTGAAATGAACTACTTGGCCAAATCAAGATGTGAATCCCTCTGTTCCTCCCCAAACCACCCTCTATGGCTGTGATCATCATGGAATAACAGGAAGCTTTTAAACGGATAAACTAAATTTTCTTGTTGGGAATGTGTCATTAAAGGGTAAATAGTGGCAAATTCTCATAGTTTTGTGCTCAGTAATTGCATCTACTGGGATTTCATCTGAAAGATGAACAGTAACGAAAGCCATGTCTATTTATGTGCACTTAAAGTAAGGGTGTATTATTTTTACACTCAGCCTTACATGTTGTTCCATTAATTTCCTGCAGCAAGCAGGATGAGCGTCTAAGCCTATCCCCCTTATCAGCTACTTTTCTGAATCTGGCAGTAAGCAGAGCACACACACGAGCTCCTCCGCAGCGCTAATATTCTCCATCTGTCAGTTGAGCTTCCCAGGTTGGCCGTGACGTTAGGAACTATCACATGCAGTAAATGAAGCACGCCTGGTCAGTTACGAGCCTGTTGCCACGCCTTGTCAACCCTGATCACCTCCGCTCTCTCTGTGACTGTGCAGATGTCTTTCCCAGGTTGCTTGAGGGTGAGATGACTCAGCTCGAGCTCCTGCTCACCGCTTCACTGACTTCTGGTTCAGCCCCTCTCCTCAGTCAACCGAGGCAACTTAAACACGCTGAACCGTTGAGGCCAAAACACAGGCTGCATTATTTGCTGTTAGACTCTCGAATGTAGTGGTTCACAACCTTTTTTTTTTTTCTGACTACAGCCCCATCAGATGGGCTCAAGCACCCCTTCCGTGTACCTCTTCAGTAGATGGGATGGCTTCGTGGAAAGCATCATGGAGTTGTTGATGATTAAGCCTTTTCTGAAAAGTTTCCATTCATACCATTTCCATTTGGAGTAGCAGAAGCTGGACATTTCAACCATTTGTTATTACTCATAGCTGTTCATTTTGGCTTTTCTGCTTATTTGCTTATGATGCTCAGGTGTTACAACTGGTTGCTGGGACGAAACTGGTTGCTGTCATGGCTGGAAGTTTCCTGCTAATTTTGACAATAACGATACTAATGATCATCATCAGAGAAGCTAAACTCTTTGTGTTTCATCTAACTGTTTCAATTTGAAGCTTATAAGGCCAGTTCACCTAATACACAAAAGTATATATTTTTCCACTTACCGTTACTCTGATCTAGCCAAACATATAGTTTCAGTTTTAGCTTTTGAGATTTCTGTCTCCACTCCAATATAATTGGGGTGGAGGGGTTTTGTTTGTGGCACTGACAGCATTGAAAAAGTCAGCGGTAACTTGTCTTTCCATAAATAATGCCCCAGTTACTCAGGAAAATTCACAGATCTCCCTGAGAAATATTTTCTTTGGAACTACTTTCTCCCGAAGAAAGAGTCCCTTTAAACTTTAGAGGCAGGAATTCAAAACCTGGGCACATAAAACCAAAACTATCTGCATCGCAAGATGCCACAACAGGGGAGAAAATATGTTTTGGGGGGCATGGTTGAACTGAGCCTTTAATTAAGTGCAACCACATTCACACTGGACTAAAGTGCAAGTATTTTTTTATGAAAACAATTAAGCACCTCCCTGTCATCTGGCTCTGTTATTTCAGAGATTTCTGTATCTGTATTTCCTACACACAGCCGCAAACACACACACACACAGCCCTGCGCTTTCTTCTGTTGCTTTAGAGATGTTGTCCGTGTTACATCAGACCAACAGTGAAACACTGCTGCATGCTGGTCATATTTTATTCATTTTAGGAGAGGCTTCAGTACCAAGGCTCTCTCCTTCCTGCGAGTCCAAAGTAGGCAGCTGTCAGAAAGCATGAATCCCCAGACACTTTGCCCATTTTTACTTCTCCACACAAACACACACACACACACACACACACACACACACACATGCATGCACACACACACACTCACATACATGTTGGCACATAATTGCATACTACAGTGCTCTTCTGTGTACACTATTACGACCACTCCCACACACAAACATACATATAACATTTCCATCATTGCAATAGTGACCCTTTCTCAATTTCCTTTAAATTCTAGGTTCATGTGGTAACTGATGACAACAGTTTTGTATGGTCTGATTCTGGAAAACAATACTATTACAGTAGAACAAAGCATTTCTCTTGAACCCTGCAGTGAGTAACGTATACTGATACTAGATTTACATAAGACAAACATATATAAAACAAAAAACATGTTACTGTAAAGAAGAAAATAACGGCAAGGTATTAACAAAGGTATAAGTGAATCAAGTGAGAATATGAAGAGAATGTGTACAAAATGTGTGTTTTCACATTACAAAAATAAAAAAACTAATGGCATACTCTGCTATTCTCTTAAATAGATACAAACATGCACAGATATAAACAAATATACACATACATACATACATGCATACACTGACACTGTACCTTCAGAGGGAGTTCATTTAACAAAAAATTATTTGTAGACTTTAATATGCATAAATTTAAATTCCCCCAGAAGCAGAACAGAGAGTACATGTTAATTTACCCAGTTATAGAATTGTCATTTCATATGGAGGTGATGGGACCAACACTGAAGACATAATGACATCAACAACAACAACAACAACAACAGTTGACTAAAAATAGGATGTATGAGCAACAAGACGTCTAATGACGTTTATATTTAATTGGACAGGATATGCTGACAGCAGGCCTCTGGTGCTGCTCGACCTTTACAGGCAGATTTGCGTGATGCTGCAGAGGCTCATGCTTCAGTACACATTTTGCAAGGCATGCTTACAGGGCACCCTACCATGTTCACACTTCATGTTCCTCAGATGAATGCATCCAGACCACTGAACCCTGCGTGACTGGGCACATTGAACAGCTCATCAAAAACAGCTACATAGCATGTGTACAACAACACTGCCCATTCTCATGCTATCCTTCAGTCTCTTTCTATTATAGAGACGTGAAGTCTCTGTCTGTGTTGATGTTCTTATGACATCTGTCGTACCTACTTTTCTCCAACCTGTCTCATCCTTCTTCACTGCAGTTAGTGTTAATTTCAATAGACTTTTAACAACTCCACCAGCATGGGCGCCAAATACTTTAGATTCTGCTGTGTGTGTTATATGTGTAAGTGGGGAAAGCAATATAGACTGCATACTAATAGAAAGAGAGTACTTTTGATTGAAATTTCTATCATGACTCAAAACACATGTTTTGGCTGCATTATACTCTGTTCTGTTTTTGTGGTTGGTTTCTCTTCATATAACTATCACGGAAACATGATGAGGAAATTGGCTCTGAATGTTTGTTATTAAACTCCAAGCTTAATTCAACCAAAAAGGAACCGAAGCTCCACTTCACATTTGCAGTAAGAGTTTATAAAACTATACTAACTAAATATTTTCTTTTGTCAAATGGATTCCAGTTGGGTTCAGTGTAATTTGCAGTTACAGTTTTCAGCGTCTTGCACTTAATTTCCATTTTATACTACTTTATCCTTCTACACCACTACATTTCAGAGGGAAATATTGTATTCTTTTATTTTATTTATACTACATTTAACTTATGCTGTATGTATATAGATTAAACTTGTATGTAAAATAGTTCAGATGAGCTTCACATTAACCAGGTGCAACATTTAACAACATTGAATTTGATAATCTTTCTTTCTTACTTTTTTACTGAATACCTACTGTTATCTGTGCTTCATGCTGAGACAGCAGCTTGTATTGTCTGAAGTGATCCCAGTATGTGGTGCAGGATCACTCTTTTACACCAGACACCATCTTTAGTAACCTCTCTCATTCTCTCTTTACTCAGATTTAAATGTTGCAGATTTATCTGGCTCTCATGGATCTGCACTGGTCAAAATCTTACATGTTACATTTGTTGACAGTTAGCTGAAAAATGCAATGGATGAACCGGGCAAAGTACAAGTGACTTATCTAGAAAATGGATGCAGCTGTGCAATAATAGTCTGTGACACCACATTGTGGTTTTCGGAAAGAAAAGAGAAGTCTTTATCAAAGTAGATTTTATAAATACTGTTCACTTCAAACACAAAAATTTCAACCTGGCGAATTTCAGACTGAGTCGTAATTCATTATATTGCTTTAAAAATAAATCCTAAATGCTCATTTCTCTCTCAACGCAGCTAGTCAGATGGAAGGGTTAGCTGCAGAACAACAGCGCTGGAGGATTCAGCTTCTTGCTTAAGGACACTTCAGCAGAGTGGGTGCTCGTTGACACAGGAGCTTTAATGTGTGTCCTACAGTAGAGGGTCTATCTCCCCTCTCACTGCACTGCTGAGCACTTGGCTGTTTTTCTGTTCTTGCTCTGTCCAACAGAGAAGAAGCTGTGTGATACAGAAGGACAGTTGTGTCTTCCTCTGGGTGTAAATTCCCCCATTCCCTCATTCTACTATAAAGGACACTGCTGTATTTGTTTTGGTGTTGACCAAAAACAAAATTCTTTTGTGCCATCTGGATTTAAAGCTTTTCTAATCAGTACTTTGTATTAAAAATGGATCAAATTACTTTGTAGAAGGGGTCGCTAGTGATGACCCTTCAAAGAATTATTACCAAACTCTGCAGTTCCACACAGCTAAAGAGAGCTTTATAGTATCTCTCAACTCATTGTTTTGGTTTAATGCCCTGCAAATGTACCATTTGGTTCACTCTTACTGCTCATATCACTGCAGCTGTTTTCAATGAAAAAGCTTTAAAAACTCACTGTACGCTTCCTGCTCCGCAGCAAATGGACAGACAGTTAGCTAGTGAACATTGTGGAGCATTTAGCAGTTAAAAAGCTTGATATTTCCCTCAGGAGTTGGTGGAGACCAAAACTGAGCTTAAAGAGAAAGAATACTAGACTTACATTCACGAGCTGGCCAGAAACATGGCTCAAAATGAAAGACAATGTTGCTCCATAACTGCTGGATGTGTAAAAAAAGCAACTGTTTGTCTTTAATCAGTTAATGCAGTTTAAAAAGATAATTCAACATTTATGAAAGTAAGCATTTTCGTTTTCTTTCAGGGAGTCAGATGAGAAGATCAATATTAATCTCATGTCTATGGGTTAAGTACAGAGCTGGAGTCAGGATGTGGTTAGCTTAGCTTAGCATACAGGCAGGATAGCTTAGCCTGGCTCTCAGACATACACCTACCAAAATCCTTTATTAACATTTATTAGTTAACATTTTGTATCTCATTAGTTCAATCTGTGCACAGACAACAATTGGTGGTTTTATTAGGTGTCACATTGACATCACTGATTGAAGATATGTTGTTCTGGTCTCTTGTTTTACAGAGCAGTTGGTCAACCTCACAAATACTAAATACTGAGTCACATTAATATTAAAAATATTCAGTAGTAAGTGTTACCAAATATAACTTAGCCAAACACCCACTCTCTGGTGCGGTTGAGAAGACTTCTCCTTAGTGAAATGTACATGGTTGTCCAACATGGAAAAAGAAAGTGCCTTGTTCTCGGTTAATAAATAACTGTATTTCTTAGCTGCATTTCGTTGAGATGTGTTTGCCTGCGTTGTGCTTTCACAGTTTAACTTAATGATGTGCTGTGGCCTCAAGTTCCCATACAGAGCCATTTCCTACTTTCCTCCATAACTCCTCCTCACCACAAACTAAACATTTGTTGAAACCCTCGGCAATTATGCCTTTTCAAGCAGAGAGGCTCACAGCAGAACTGAGCTGCAGAATTCACTTTTAATTAAAGCAGAGAGAGCCTCTGTGCTTAGTGAAGGTGGAAGAGGAAAAAGGGGGGTGAGGGGGTGGAGAGCTCTTTTCTTCTTTGAAAAAAGCTGAACTGCAGATATTCTGAAAGGCCCTGAATGAAGAGCTTTGTTAAGGTTGGATAGTGGAAGACATCATTTGATCTCCCACTGACAGCGCCTCCCCCCTGCTGAATAATTACTTATTTTATGAAGCCATTAGAGAGGACCAATTCAAGTGATTGTTTCTCTAATGTCCATCTATGTGGCCAACTGGGAGGGGCAGCCACCTGAAACCAGAAACCTGGGATATTTCTCTCTTTTTGGAGCGTTGAGACACATCATTAATGACGGGACTATCTTTCCTGTTGGCATCAAAGATTTTCTAACAGCACCTCTCTCCTCATCATTCTTTGACTCAGACTCCACACTGCTTCACCAAACAAGTCCACAAGTAGAATAATTAGTACTAATCCAGATTTGGTGCAAATGATTTGTTCCGTCTTTGTCTTTTTGTTCATGCCTAATTGAACTCTGCTGCTTTGTGTCCACAATCACAATGGAGCTATTATTCCTTGTGTCAGTTGCTTATCACCGTATACTGGTGGAAATGTCCATGATCACCAGTCACTCAATTTCAATGCTACAGCTTAACGCTACTGTGCACCAGTCAAAGAAGAGGATTACATTATTTTTAGACCCTTTAATTTACCTCTCTCAGAGTAAAAGGTCACCACTGAGCTTAATGGACCATTGAGTATTATCAGGATTACAATGAGCTTTTTCCCTGCCATCCTGGGCTTAATTTTTAAGCTTCATAGGGTGTGTTTAAAAACTCTTCCAGTGATTGGTCTGTTCAACCTCTCCAATGCCAAATGCACCGCCATTTCTAATTACCCCCAGGCTTTGGGAAAGTGTAACCAATTGGGTTAAACACAGCAATCATATTATGACAGCAACAGACATTATATATCAATCTGTTCAGTGAGTGCCTGTTTCAAAATATGCGAAACAAAGAGGAAATGCAAATATAGTCTAACACACAACATCATCACACGTCTGATTTCTGTCAGACAGGATCTGAAATCTGCCTGTTTTTAAGAAAAGGTTGGTGTACTGTGCAATCACATTACAATCACTGCTGATTTGGACCTTCTGGACAAAAACGTCACCTACCTCTCATTGGCATGTAAGATGCAAGCTCTATCAAGTCTGGTTTACAGCGAGAGTTGAAAAATAAACATGTAAGTGTTGTTAATAAACTCTCTTCTCTTTGCAGTGTCTGTACCGTACCACAATTTCACAGTGCTTATTAGATAACATATAAACTGATACTGATATATCTGTGCTAATATTCTACCAGTAAAATCAATCATACTGATGTGCTGGTTGAGATCTAGTTTTCTCCAGGTATGGTAGTCGAGATGTGCCGATATAGAGATCGAATGTGAACACGTGCAAACTTCAGTTCTGAGAGCTTCCTCAGAAAACAATGTGTTGAACACTGTCGGTGTATGTTGACCTTTTCTAAAATCAATATATAAAGGATCACCTGAGTACTCCCTTACTACATATGTCTGAGAGGAACGCAGACGTGTTGTGTTCCTGCGGTGTGTGTGGGAGTCTTACGTAAAAGATTCACATTTTCCAATCCATTCTCATTTCCATCTGAAGTATTGATTGGTTCCTCAGAGGCTGAAAGCATTGAAAATGTGTACAATCAACAAACCAACCAAATGTTCTGACTGTGAAGTGTAAAGGTGCCGAAAAGCTTTGAGGGATTGGTTCTTAAACACCTACAACCCTCTACTGTCAGACCATTCGGTTTTGGAAAAATATGCCTGGTCTCTGTTTTTACAGTTGCAGGGCTGTTTTTCCTTTCTTTCCTGTTCAGACCAGAACTGGCAGGATTTATACTTAGGTAGTTAAAATAGAGCTTCACAGTACATCTGCCACTTTGTTGCTAAAATGCATACGAACTACTGTTTAGTTGTATTATGTATAATAAGAAGTAAGACATCTTCATTAACATCTTGTATCGGTAACCTCTCAGCAGACCGCTAACGAGAGGTTAATAAAAGGAGAGTGGGGGCACTGGACATCTTATTTGCCACCAATCTGCTGCTTCTCTATAATAATTACAGCACAGTTTACTGTTTTATCATATGTACTGATAAATAACATACAGTAAACAATATCATGTATAATGGAACAGTAATTTTATAAACTTTATCACAGGATATGTGAAGTGGCTCTCAACACTCAAGCAGAGGTGGATGTTGTTAGGGTGAAATGGTTCCTGGTTATAATCTGTCACTGTACAGAGAGATCCTTGAAAACATCTTTGCTGATGAGCTTTGTTTTGAGTGGCCACCTGTAATTAAGTGTATTTGAAATTAAGCCAATCACTAATGCGGACACACACTGAGATCAAAGAGGTTTAATTAAAATGGCTGAAACGAAAATGGGGAGCCAAAACTGCTGCACATACCGTGGAAACTTTTGCCAAACACTAAGCAAAGAAAACTGCCTTGGCAGTGTGATCCTGTTGTTATTGGAAGCAGTCATGTTCACACTCCAGTTTTCTGGGGTCATGCGCTCCTAAGAGTTGCCATCTGCGCTGTGCGAGCCGCTTGAATCTGTTTTGAAGAACAGAAAAAGTTGTTGTTTTTTTAGCTTTTTTGAGTCTTTTTAGACTGCAAATTACTTCAGAAACCTTTTCTTGTGTTACACCTGCACCACTATTTACATTTGGTGTCGCAATACATTTTATTGTTTTATGCTAACGTATTAAAGAAATATTATGTATTAAATCCTCATTCAGAGATGCTCCCAAAAGCCTTGCTGCTTTCTGGTGGTCTTGAGTTTTCTCCTGGACCTTTAATGAGGCATCAGACAAGTATGACGGCGTGGATCTCTGTAAACTTGAACGTAAGCATGGCCGGTGTTATCACCCGGGGAGGAATGTGATCTTTAGTTTGATTTGACAAACACGGCTAATGCGCACTGGCAGGCCAAACACACTAGGAGAGCGGAAAGACGGGCCCCAGGGTGAGGGGCGGGTCAGGGCTGCTGCAGCTAACGCTTTTAACCCTTCTGCTGCCAATGAATCGAAGACATCCTACATGTTACAGCACAGAGCTTTTACTGGGTGGGACTTAAAGTCGACCGTGTGTGCACTTAATGCAAAATGATAAAAGGACACTGAGAGAAGACTCAAATGGTTTTCTTACCTACTAATGCTGGCACCGGTGCACCGGATAACTTCTTCATCCTGACACTGTTAATTCTGACCATTTCTATCACAGCAATGTGTTTCGTCCCTGTAGATGCCCACTGTTAACAGCTATCAGTGGGGGTTTTACTGTGGACCAAACAAAACCTCACTGACATTCCACCATACAGTCGTTTTCCTGTATTTTTCTCTCTTTTACCACTGTAAAAACGCAGCGAGCAAAACCCATTTGAAACTATGCGAGGATATCACAGCTAATTTAATTCAGCTGGTGTGATTTTCACTGGAGGTTTTGAGATTCTAGCAGTTAAAGCCTCAACCACATTTGAGAGAAAATAATGCTTTTTGGCAATCAAGAGACAGGGGAATGGAAACTGATTACATCTGCAGAATCAAGTAACAAAACTGAATGTTTCATCTGCTTCTATCATGTCAAAATATCTAACTCCTCAATATCCAACCTCTTCAGTTTTTAAATCCAGTTTTTTTTGAGGATATAAAACAATATGTGTCTCTATTTTCTTTTACATCTTGCATAAAGTTTCAATTTTGTTAACCTCATATCATTTTATCAGTTTGTTGATTTCTTTGCAGTTTCTTTCCCTCAAATCCCTCAAATCCCTTTGTTGGAAGCGTTTAACTGCTGGTATCATCTCCGTCGTAGCACAGTTGTGTCGAAGGTGTTTAGTAAGGTGACTCCTTGTTGAACCCACCAGCTGTCCATGCTGGCTCTGGCTGACAGTTAAGGGTTGTGTCTGAACTCGAGAGTTGTCACAGAGTTGACCACAGCTCTGTCTTGTCCAACCCTGCCCCTGGTCAATGAGTCCCAGGACAGATATGAAGAATATTTATGGATCGACTTGTGGAGCCATTTGCCTGCAGCACCAGCTGAGCTGGCGGTCGGCCTGCTCACCAAAGATTAACTTTGACGTTTCCTCTCCTAAATCCGCCCTGATTAAATATTTGCTGGCTCATTTAATATGAATGTGAATTAATGGTCAGTCAGTGAGTTCACGTCCGCTCCACTTGAATAATTGCCATGATTTGGCACAAAGACCTCTGCAGCACCTCCTATCTCGTCTGTTGCATTTCCTCTTCCTCTGTCTATCTGTTTACAAGTGTCACGCCTGGTATTTATCCACTAGTCCTGTTTTTGGCTCTAAATGTGAAGGATGTTCACCTGCACTGGCTCTTAATAGCACAAACTTAGCTGCAGTATGTGAAGCTGTAATGTGAGGAAGTGACTCTAAATCTTATCCACATTAGCGGCATGACGTTAGCCATGGCAATGTTGGTCTGTCATTTGCTCGATCCACCACTTTGGTTCAGACTGGAAAATCTCAACAACTATTCAACCTGCTAAACATCAGGATGTTAGCATTGTCAGTGTGTATGTTAGCATGCTGATTTTAGCATTTGGTCAAAGAGCCGCTAGCGTGAAAGTGAAAGTGTAGACTCTAGTCTTGTCTCTTTTTACCTCATACAATATAAAGGATCCATACAATTGCAGTAAGAGTCCATTCATGCTCATGTTACTGTCATTTGAACCTTCAAATTAGCCACAAGTTCAATTTCAGTTTTTTTACTTGGGGGATATGAATTATTAACACCAGTAATTAACCTGTGTGTGGCCCTGTCGCATGCGTGAGAGGCAGAGTGGGCCGGTGTCACATGGCTCTGAATCCGTTTGTAATATTCACCATCTGTTCACCTTCATAAACCTATTTACTGAACACAAATGCCTTGCAACATTTTAGCAATAGGCACCCTAAAATGGCCTGTGCACACACAGACCTAAAACAATACATGAATCGTGCTTACAGGACTTGAATCCCACCAGGAGGGATACACATTTTCAGAATACTGAAAAGGTTTCCCTCCATAGTGAATTAACAGTAAGAGATATGTTGAAATATGCAGTTTTATTTTTCTATTTAGACCTTCTAACTCTAGGGAACCTAACCTAGATATGATTAAATTTCTCCCAGGCAAACAAATTATTCACTTTAAAACAAAGGCTGACTTGTGTGAGAGTTACTGCATCTCGTTCATCCTGAAATATAAATAATGTATCATGAATCAAATGGTTACAGATCGAGTGTAGGCGTTGTTTTGATAATGTTTATACAGCTGTTGAGCTGCAGAAACTAATATATGGAATTATTATACTGTGTAACTGCATTTATTTGAGTCCCTGTGGAATAGAGTGGGAGTGAAAAGATCACTGAAGTTCACAGAAATTTCAGACACAAAGGTGTAAAGGAATAGTTTGGAAAATATGCTTATTTGCTTTCTTACAGAGACTTAGATGAGAATGTCGAAACCACTCTTGTGGAGTTGAATCTCAATATAACTCTGTGGAAGAAAGTTAATAAACGTATATCCCCAAAATGGGGATTCCTTCAAAATATAGCAGATTTATTTGTACATGTTCTGACATTTAGTGGGTGATTTATAATCTTGTACCCTATTGAAGCAATTAGACACTATAACATATTAATTTCAAGGACAGAATTTTTAAGTTTCATTACTTTGAAACTGTGAAGCCTGAACAAATGAGACTATTTTATGTCTTTTACGTCCTGTGTGTGAACCCCACTGATATGATTTACCTTGTGTTCTATTAATTTTCACTCATCAGCTGCAACACCCTTCATTTATACCTCAGAACATTTAGTGTTTGTCATATTTGAATGTCATTTTACTTGGGAAAGAGAGATTTGATCTTGAAAATGCAGACAAAGACGTCTGTAATGAAACCCGTCCTTGCAGGTATTCAGAAGTTACTGATCAGGAAAAAGAGGCAAAGTTATGAGAAGTCGGACAGGATGAGGATTGTCTTTTTGCCCGGATGCTGCGGGTTGGAGCACATGAGCAGAATGTGATCCGTTTCTCCTTGAGGGTCCTAGACTCTTCCCACACTACCAGAGGGGTGGAAAGCCAAGGGGGTCCGCGGTGCTGTTGAGGTTTCAGGTGACAAGTATTCTGCAGATTTGTCCCAGGGCAGACAGAGAGCTGCAAGGACGAGTGTCCCCTTGAATGTTCTGGAAAATTCCCTGACCCTGAGGAGTGTTGCGTTACACCTTCCAATTGTAGCCTCCCGGGCTCGTCCCAGAACAGAGACTCCTTTGAGAGAGGCTGCAGAGAATTTGGGAAATCGGGATTCAGACATCCCAAAGAACTGCAGTCAAACAGAATTATGACAAGAAAAAGACAGTTCATTTAAGTGTAAGCTCTAGACTTAATGGATGAGTAGACTTTTTTAAACCCTGCATTCTTTAAAACTCAGCTTGTTTCTCTTTTCCTGACACACAAATTATCATCATCTTAGATCATCTTGAATTATGTTTTTAATTCCCTTCAGTTCTCATGCTCATTACTTCCAAAAGACATCAGTGAAAGTGCCGTAGGCTAGAGCTTTGTTTCTGTTTTCCCCCTTTTGGCTTCCCCTAATTTGTTAAAGATAATGTAAAACTCTGAGCTTGTTGCAGTGAAGCTTTTCTGTTCAGTTTGGTGCAGTTTCCCACATACTTGATTGCTTTTAATTTAAATTTTTTTTAACTTTCTTTTTAATCTTCAAATTGTATTTTCATGAATGTGACTTTGACAGAACACAAAAGAATGAGGACCTTTAATCTGTCATTCCACGTAACAACATTATAATAGAAGCCATCCCATTAAATATCACTTGGGGTAAAAGCTGAGCAGGAAGTTTGAGATGTATTTCCTTGCAGGTGACGCAGTGACATCATACATTTATAACCTGCTCATGTTATTTCTCCTTTTCCACCTGTGATAAAGCTTACTCAGGTGTTCACTTATTGCTCTTCTTTTTCTGTGTGTGTCTTTATTGCAGATGGAGAGTCACACCCTCTCTCTCCCGGAATAGTCGGCTGCACAAAGCAGAAAAGATCTCAGCTCAGCCACTGAAGAAAACCCTCTTCCCTCTGCACAGCGTGGAAGAAAGTGCCACTGCTGTGCTGCTGTGGCATCTCTATAGGCTGATAATTGGAGTGAAAGCAGTGTTGAGCGATCATCTTTCACTCTGAGCCACTCACCTTTCATGCCGTGGCCCCAGAGCCGGCTCTCGGGGCTGAACTGTCAGCGGGAACACAGAGAGACTCTCACGTGGACACGATCGGCAGAGCTGCACATTGCACACATCTTAAAAGCATCTTCCTCATGAGACTGAAGAGACATACATGAGGGAAAAGCCATGCTATTGTTTGGATGACCTTCATACAGGACTAAGACACTTTAACTGACGTTTTCTTCATTGCTGTTGGGGCCCAGTGGGGCTGTGTGGTGGCAACAAAGAGAGCTAGTGTTGACTCTTCTGCTTTATGAGTTTTTATCACTGGGAGAGTGTGTCTGAGCGGCAGGGCGAGCCAGCATGGCCAAGCCTCTGCTGAAGATACAGCGCTATTTCCGCAGGAAACCTGTCCGATTCTTTTCCCTCATTCTCCTCTACTTGACCGCCGGGAGCCTCGTCTTCTTGCACTCTGGCTTTGTTGGGGACAGCAGCCCCAGCAGCAGAGGGGGCTGGGACCCTGTGGTAGCTTCAGAGATGGGCAGCCGGACTTCTTTGTCAGACACTCGGGGTCTTGGCATCATGAGTAGAGTGTTCAAGGAGACACGCAGGTCTGGACGGAGGTACGGCCCTCCGTGGATGAAAAAGACCAGACAGGAGGGCCAAGAGACGGTGCGCAGGGGGGGAGACTACACCAGCAACTGGAATCGTGCACTTAAAGGACGCAATGCCAAAGACATGGACGATGGAAGAGGTGGGTTATATTAAGACGGCATACTTTATTATGCTGTTGAAGGGGTATTGTCTTTCCAATTCAGCAGCAGAGCTCCAAAATTCAAAATGACTTGGTCAATTATAAGACATTTTACTTTATTGTTGATGCTGGTTGAAACTGGCCCTTTGATTCTCCCACATAAAAAAAAAATCGATTAATGGAAATAAAATAATTAAGGGATAAATAGAATTTACTGGTACAATAAATACATTTTAAATGATCACAATATGTGACGGCAATTGAAAAAAGAACTGAAGTGTTGATTATTCAGTCTACAGGACCGGATTCTTGTGTAAAATATTATTAGAACAATTATTATAAAAACCTCCCATTGTTTTTGTCATAGTTGCTAATCAGAATATTTTGAATGAACAAATTTTTCATTACAGGCTGATTTATAATGCACATACACTGGCAAACACATGGGCAGCATTTGTCCCTCCAACACTTAATATGAAATTGATCCAAATTAGTCTCTGATTACAAACTGCACTATCTTAATGACTGAGAATGTCTAGTTGTAATTGGTCCTGTAGGAAATCTCTTGAGAGTCGAGAGAGATAATTATGATTAAGCCGTCCGTCTTGGCCCACAGTGCTTCGGCTGCAGCTCCGCCAGAACTGCAACACAATCGCAACATCTATATGATTCCATGATCGCAGGATTTACACTTTTATCTGTCTTTTTCTACATATTCCTGTGTATAAAACTAGATAATCCTGCCAGAAAAGGTTTACATATAAACTCCTGACTGCCATGTGACATCCTATCATGTCACACAACGTTTTGAAAACACCAGGGTGAGGACGGGACGTGACTGCCCAGACATCTCTGACCTTGGATGGCACGAATATCCTGCTTACTTATTCCTTTGCAAAGGAAACAGGATCAAATGAGCTGATTAGATGATATCATTTACTTACTTGGCTCACTTATCTCTTCCTCCTCTCTGATTTTCAGAGAGGAGGAACAGACCCTGTCTGTTTGACAGGGTAATGTCAAACAGAGAGTGTTTGACATTACCCTGTCAAACACTCTCTGCACTGTTGGATAAAGGATCAATTATTAAAAAGAAAGCCAACAGTGGATTTCTCCAACATGTATTAAAAACATTGTCAGCCTGAACCTTCCTGTGATTGTAGTGCCAGACCCCTGCTCCTTTCAAAGTAAAGAAACACAATCGTGTTTAGCAGTTGTTGAAGAAGTAATCAGATGCTTTAAATAAATAAAAGTAGTAATACTATACCACAGTGTTAAAATACTCTGTTACAAGTAACTGTCCTTCATTCAAAACGTTACTTAAGTAAAAGTATAATCAACGTAGTCTTCATGAAAAACATTTTCTTTCAGAGTAAAATACGGTATATTTGTACTGATACATTTACATGTAAGCAGCGTTTTAATATTGTACATTTTTGAGGTGGAGCTAATATTAACTATTTTATATACTATTGAGCAGCTTAAGTAAAAGTAGAAATACGACAATGTAAAACTACTCTGTTACAGCTTAAAGTTACTTAACATAAATAAGTATTAGCAGCAAAATGCATTTAAAGTAAAAAATACTCAGTGAACTGCAGAATGGAGAAACATAAATGCAACATAAAAACTGTTATATATGTATATGTGTATGTATATGCATGTTTTGTATATATAATCTTAATATGTAAAGTAACTAGTAACTATATCTGTAGTGGAGTCTAATGTACAATGTTTCTCCCTGACATGTAGCAAAGTAGTAATATAAAGTAGCATAAAATGGCATAAAATACTCACGTAAAGAACAAGTACCTCAAATTTGTAGTTAGTGTTTGAGTAATGTTCATAGTTATTTACCAGCGAGAACATGTAAACATGTAGTCCTGATACGACTGGACTGGCAAGGGGACGACTTCATTGGAAACTAGCACACATGGTATTTTCTATTTATTCATATCTATGACAACTTTAACGCTGAATAGCCATAAATAACTCCAGGATGTTACTCTAACTCCACTGTGGTTATGTGGGTTGTTTCCCTCCAGAGTGCAGTGCAGGCAGGTGGAGAATCTAAACTACCCATAAATAAAAGTGAGAAGTGTGAGTGACTGCTGTCTGTGTTAGTATTATGACAGAATGTGGAGGCTGCTCTCCTGATTTCTCACTCTCTCTGTGTCGAGACAGATTCCAACGGCTCTGAGCCTGAAGAAAAAATAAATAAGTGATTCTGTTACACTGCCGTACCCTGCTGTACATTAGAGTGTACAATCTTAAACAACAATGTTTTTCTAGTATAGTTTTGAGCCTTTTTTTCCAATGTAAGGCCAGCAAAACAAACATGCTTACAGTGTCAATTCAGGCTGATCAAATGAAGGTCTCTGAGACTTGCTCAGTCCTCCTACTCCCCTTCCATCCTCCCCTTCTCTAAAAAACTAACCTCACAGGACTGAGGCTGAAAGTGATAATAGAGAAATTAGAAGCTTCAAATCATTCGTTTGCTCACATACATCCAGCACCACTCAGTACTCTGCAGTCCTAACCATTTTCAGAACCCTACTATGTTTAGGTTAAGAGACATGTTTTCCTTCCCTCTGCGCTCACTGCAAATGCACTCATTCTCACTGGCTCTGAAGTTAATTTAGAGAGAATATATTGTGCTGCATAAGATGCAGACCGCAGCACATAAACACATTTGCACTCTGGTGCAGTAGCACAGACGCACTCTGTACTGAAAGGAAAACGGGACTGGACTCGGGAAAGATTACAGCTGAAACCCTGTTGACATTAGTTAACATGGAGGTTATTGTGCAACGTTGAATATTGAAAGTACAAAACAGACTTGCTAATAATAATATGGACACATTCATTGTATCTCCTGTTGAATCTGCGGTTTCATCCTTTACCCTGATATCATACTAAGCAGAAACATGCTACCCAGAATGAGCTGTCCCAGGCTCATTAAAGTGGCATTTCCCTTCATCATAAAGCAGATTATTTTTCAGCTCAACAATAGTCAGAAGGAAGATTACAGTCGAGTCCCGCAGCACATCACATGCTGCTCAAATATAGGCCTTTAGACCATAACAATTAAAGTAATGCAGTAGAGTAGGACTCTATGCCTCCCCCATTTAGCTATTAGCAGAGGCTCAGAGGGGTAATGGCACAGCACAGATGGTGAGAGGTTTGTTTGTTAAAGGTACAGTAGAGCCGGTGCAGCAGGAGCAGTGGTGTAATGGGAGTGAAGAAGCTGTTGAAGGGTTGCTGTATCCCTCTGCAGAGGTTCACTGAAGCCCAACCCCCACACACTTACTGAAAAATGCAGAGAGATGACTGCCACTACAGTAACAGGCCACTAGAAGGAGATGTGTGTCTTAATAAATAAATAAAGATTCTGCCCCAGTTTGGACTCTGTGTGTGCTCTGTTTCTACACTGTGTAGGCACATTAAGAACATACTGTTGCAGATCATATTCCGGTTATGCTCAAACAGCTGTTTGACAAATTATTATTACTGTTTTTTACAAGTAAATTATTATGCTAGAAACAACCTACCGTTTATATGTATATGCTTTATTTAAAATAAAATTGGTTTGTCTTTCTAACTTAACTAACTATATATTTTTCTTCTCTTTCAGCAAAGTATATCGGCTGCTACATTGACGACACACAGAAGAGAGCGCTGAGAGGAGTTTCCTTTTTTGACTACAAAAAAATGACTGTGTTCCGTTGCCAAGACAACTGTGCAGAAAGGTATGACAGCAGCAAACAACAAAAAACACTCATCCACTAGATATCCAATATTTCTTCCTCTTTTTTATTTCTAATGTCAGGCTGAGAAACTAATAGTGCAGAAGAGCTGATATGGAAATTAAAAACACTTACGGTGATTAAAAGGTACTTATTTGCTCATTTTAAGGTGCCAGAATTATCAAAGACCTGATGGCCAGTTATTGACCAATACATTCTTGTCACAAATATTAACATCGACATATATCTTGCAAAATAATAAAAAAAACTAAAAATGCTGGAGAAAAAACACATAAAGTTGTGTAAACAACTCACCCATTTTGTTGACGAGCTTCCAATTATAATCTTGAGTTTCCTCAAGATTTCCCAGTTTTTGAGTTTCAAATTTAATTTTTATAACTTTGGAAACAGCATTTGACATAATTTGCAAATTATCATGACAACTGGGCAGATTGCACCTGCTGATGAAGATCATGTGATATGATTGAAAGCGCCAGGAGTTGGCTATTAAATGGACCTTGAGGTTAGATTGTCAATCAACAGTTTTATAATAGTTTTATCATCGTTGAAATTCCTACAATGAAGAATAACATTACTGTCCATTACAACCAAAATACACTATAAGTGTGTGGACACATCTGTCACTTGTGAACTTTTGTGCTGTCTTTCTTGATTTGGGCTCAGACCCTTTTGTATCAGTTAAAGAAAATTGCTGATACAACAACAATGTTATTTTAGACAACATGTGTTGTAAACAGTTTGGGGAACGCCCTTTTCCTGTTTCAACATTACAATGCCCTCGTGCTCCATAAAGAAGTAGGTTTTTTTAGGTTGGTGTGGTTGGTTTGATATTTAGTACTTTAGTGTTGCATATTACCAAACAAATATTTGATTAAACCAGTTGACACACTGTAAGCCTTGAGCATGGCCCCTGGAGTTCTGGGTCAATTTGATAGAAACATGTCTTGCACAAAAAAAGCATAAGAGGCTCTCAATATAAAAAAACAAAAACACATTTATTCCATGTGAAAAAGGTGACACGGTGTGAAAAAATGTGACAAAATGTCACCTTTTGAACATGGAACAAATTTATTCTTTTTTAGTCTTAAGAGCTCCTTCTCTCTTTTTTGTCAGAGTGCTGGAAATGTGTCTATAAAATGGGACTGTTGATTGTGGCCCCATGCACCTGACTCTATCTTTTGAAAAGCCTGGATTCAAGAGCACAAACCCTTTAACAATTCTTTGGCCCTTTGGTAATTGCCTGCTTTGCCTGGTTGATAATCCAGCCTTAAATCCAACACCTTTGGGATGAATTGGAGAGCTGACTGTGAGCCAGGTCTTTATGCCCACCATCAGTGCTCAGTCAGAGTCACAGTTATGCTCTTGTGTCTTGCCTTCCCAGAAGAGTTGAGGTTGTTATGTCAACATATGATTTCCAAGGATGTGTTCAACAGTCACATATGGATGTGATGTTCAGGTGTTCATTTGGTCACATAGAACATCTTTATTCAATTTTTGTAACTAAGTTGGAGGAAGACATAATGCACATTGAGTTCACTCATTTGAATATATGTATATGTGCCCAAAAACATCAGCTGATACTTTATATTATAGTTATTTGTGGGTTCCTGGTGCTTGCACCGGGTTAAAACATTGAAAAAACACTTATGTATGCTCCAGTTTTCATAGCATGTATCTCTCTGCTCCTCTTCTCCATTTGTCTCCTGTTCCCTCACATCCTGTCTCCCTCTCTCTGCTCCCTCAGCGTCTTCCTCTCACCTATTTTTCCTCCCAGAGGAATAACAGGGACGGCTCTATCGAATGCATTGAATTACACTCATCACTGATTCACAGTGCGAAGAATAGGAGCAGAGAGAGAGAGCTGTGCTTGTTTTCAACTCCTTCCTCCTACAGCCTGCCTGCTTCCTCTACCAAACCAGCGAATTAATAAAAAAAGACAAACAAATGAGGGGCAACAGCACAGAGCAGAACACAGAGGTTTGGGTTTGATTGACAACTCAGGGGATTTGTCCTGTGTGAGGGGGGGTGTTAGACGTCTAATTGCATCCGAAAGGCCTCTTGGGAACTAGATCCTCCATGAAGCAATAAAAAGGAGAGAAGAGACCTTGGTCGATGGATGCAGTTTTCAAGTAAATTTATAATTGGCTTTGCTTCACAGCAAGTGTAATTTCTCTGATCTTCACCAAAGAGAGAGAGACATTATTCCAGTTGTAATGTTTGGATGTGTTGTCATCTTTACTTCAACATCCTCTGTGCATCATTTGTTTGTTTTTGCTAATCCAGTTGTTCTGACTCCAATTCTGTATTGGCCTGTGAAGGATTAAGACACAAAATGACGGCTCAGAACAACCACTCGAACCTCTCTAGTCTTCCTTTACTAAGATGCTAATCCCTTTTCCTTTGTCTTTCCTCCAGAGGTTACATGTTCGCAGGTCTGGAGTTTGGAGCAGAGTGCTACTGTGGCCACAAAATCCAGGCCCCCAATGCTTCAGACAGCGAATGTAATATGGAGTGCAAAGGGGAGAAGAGCAACCATTGCGGAGGAGCTAACCGACTGTCCATCTATAGGCTGGAGCTGAGCCAGGAGTCAGCACGCCGCTGTGAGTCTGACGCTCTGCAACAACTAAAAAAGTCCCCAGGGCTTCATAGGAGGCTTCTGCACACAGGGCCATAAAGTACACACTTTTTGGCCCTCAATAACTTGGTCACAAAAATGTTTCATTTGATAGTGAAACAGTGTGAACATTGGAATTATTATCCATGTGCTGAGAAAGACACTAGCAGACCTGAGGATACTTTATAATTGACAGTATCCACTGAGGGACAATGATGCTAGTTGAAAAAATGATAAAGAGCCTGGCTGTTTTGAGGGAAACTATTTGTTTTATTTTGGGTAAATGCCACATTTTGGAGCAGGCTGCTCTGTTGTGTTTACTTCTTTCCCCGGAGAGCTGTGCTACCTATGTAGCCCAGCCAGTCGTGATCTGCATCTTAAACGTTTGCTGCACGCTGCTGTTAGAAAATTAAGTGAAGTAAGTGCTGATTATCAGAAATGAAAAAGATCGGTAGAGGTTGTTTGTTAAAACATTCTTGCAAGATAGTTTAGGTTCCGTCTTTTGTACATTTTGCTGTGAGATTTTAAAAAGTCCTGGCCACAAGGTGAGGTAACCTTTTACACTTTTCTTTCCTCCCTTTGCTCTTCCCGTTTTTCTCATCTGCCTGTCTTAGATATAATCTGCTGATATGAAAAGAGTTGGTATACACACCTACGGCGAATATTTAAGCTAACTAGCTAAAGGATCTTTTTTCCAAGTCCAGTTCTGTGCTGTCTGTTTATTATTTTCATTTCTGCTTTTCCACCCTGAATGCTGAATAAGCTTGTGTTTTCACCTCTGACCCTAATCTCCGTCATGTGAGCTCAGAACATCAACAACAGAGAGGAAATGCAAGAAATGCATTGAGGTGGCTGTTTTGAGTTTTTTCAGTAAAAGTAGACTGCTCTGATAATCCTGCATAGATATTATTTTTATTCTTATTATGCTAATCTTTGATTTGATCTTTGATCAATTACCTTATTTGTGATATATGTTTGGATGATGCAAATGTGTGAGTCAACAAAGCACAATAAAAGCCCTTCAGTGTGATCTAAGAAGCTCTGCCAGAGAAACACTAAGAGGATGCACTGCAAGATACACTGCAAGGGAATAAAGAGAACATGGACATGACATTAAAAATGTAACTTTAAATCAAAGAAAAAGGTCAAAAAAAGAATAAAACATTAGATACAGACACTCAGCTAGTGCTAATTTGTAAGGGGTGTGAACTTGATTTAAAGCTGCACAGCACTGATTGTTAACACTTTCAGTAAACGAAAGCAGAGAGCAGCTCAACTGTTTTGGGAGGTGCTGATTCTGGTAGCATGAACTTAAGAGATAAGAAACACCACAGACCACCACATCCATTTGCCCATTTTATTCAGTGACGTTTGAGCAAGCAAGCTCTTCATCATGGTATCTGTCACAGTAAAAGGCTTCAAGTGTTTGGCTTCTCTCCCCTGTTATTAATGCTGAACAATCTGTTGACAGCAGAGACAGATTCATATGTACATCAGCACTGCTGACATGTTGACATCTTGAAATAAATGTAAACTGGGTGTTGAGATTTTCTTCAGCAGTGACTTAAAACCGTCACGGGCTGCATATGATAAAGAGTTCAACCATAATTTAAAAGTTTTGTTTGATTCATCATTCTAAAACTTCTCTGAATGAATAATTGTCGTCATTCTGTAATTAAGCAAAAGTAGTACAAATTAGTAAAAGAAACATCACTTCTCTGCTGCAGTGATATGTGGTCTATCCATCAGACCAGGGTGAGGACTTGATGTTAAAGGTCATTAATACACTGCGGGGATATAAGTGCTGCTATTGGTTGAGTCCGCTGGCAGGTCTGGGTCTCAGTAGGCTGGCGGAGAGTCCCAGTGTGATCTCTTCATCAGGGGTCAGTGAATAGA
Organism: Nannoperca australis; assembly: GCA_036023655.1. Classification (NCBI taxonomy): domain Eukaryota; kingdom Metazoa; phylum Chordata; class Actinopteri; order Centrarchiformes; family Percichthyidae; genus Nannoperca; species Nannoperca australis. Next base: position 36,726 of record JAVQJD010086358.1, read on the forward strand.
GGCCAAGCTGATGGAAGCTGTGCTGAGGAGTATACTGTGGGCACTTTTTCTTTTGGTAAATAACATTCGGGTTTGTTCTGTCTGTTTCAGATGGCAGCGCCATTTTGAAAGGGTGTTTCCACAGGCCAGACAATGTCACTCTGGCACTTCCTTTCAGCGCTGTTATCCAAAACATGTCTGTGGACAAGTGTGTGGACATGTGCACGGAGAGGGTGAGGGGGCGTGTGTATTCATGCATTGTACATTTGTGCATGTGAGTGTGTGTTCATTGTGTAATGGCTGCTGTATTTCAGGAGAAATCACTGGCTGTCCTGGCTGGAGATCGATGTTACTGCGGCTTCCCGACTCCTCTCTTCTCCCTTCATGAGCTGGAAAATGAGGACATGTGTCTCCACCGGTGCCAGGGGGAAGAGTTTGAGAGCTGTGGGAATGATGAGTACTTTGTGGTGTACCAGACGCAGGTTCAAGGTAAAGTCTGTCAGCTCATGCTTGACAGCACAGTCACAGCAGTATAATAAGGGCACATTTGGGCCAGATACATGTGGGCAAACTCAAGTGTGAGTCACAACGTGCATACAGGAAACACATATATGCACATTTATACAGTTCATACAAGTGTGAAGAGTTCTTGGAAACTGCAAATACATAACTCTACCACATGTTTCTTTTGTCATACATCAGTAAACATTCACTGTCATCATATATTTACTGTTACTGACATCGGTTTATTTAGTTCAGCTCTAATATATCCTGTCCCAGACATTCATCACAACACTTAAATAACCAAATTTACAGGAAATATATTTGATAGAAACATATATTGACTGATATTTCATTAACTGTTATAAATATCGTTATCAAACCCAAAATTCTAGTATCCGCCTGTCAGCATATGCGTTGTTGCGTGCAGTGTTTCCTCAATGCACCAGCAGCTGTGGCTTGAATCAGCAAAAGCACAGAGCTCAGTAAACAGAAAAGGACATTCAATGCTGTGAGGCAAAAACAAAACTAACAAAAAGAAGCTGCAGTGGGAAGTGAAATCTGCACCTATTGTCTATTTTACTCTAGAATGTTTTTAACTGACCAAACATTAACCTTTACCAACACATTAACATCAGTGACTGGGAATTATTAGGCACAACTAAACATATCACCATAATGTGTCTATATCGCTGTATTTAGACTCTTTTTGATCTTTCTCTAATAATGTTAAATGTATTTGTCACAAACCTCCAGTGTTTCAACATGTTACTTTTTAGCCCCATGATATTACAGGGATTATGCCAGTAACTATGCCAGTAAGCAGGAAGTGGCTATCTTTCAGAATCTATTTGAGAGAGCTCACTGTCTTTCACCCCACATTTGGAAGCACCATCACAGATCATGCCCATGTCTATTATTGTATTTTTTTTTTCTGTAATTCTATACATACAAAGGATCAATATATATCTAATATAGCCTGTTTGTCTTTGTGTTTTGTCAGATAACCGCTGCATGGACCGGCACTTCCTTCCCACTCGTGCCAAGCAGCTGGTGGCCCTCGCCAGCTTCCCCGGAGCCGGCAACACCTGGGCTCGTCACCTCATAGAGCTTGCCACTGGCTACTACAGCGGCAGCTATTACTTTGATGGCTCCCTTTACAATAAAGGTAGGCTTCAACAATCATCTGATGTGATGAACACATTCATTCGTGAATACACCTCTGTGTAATAAATACATTCACTGAGAGATGCCATTGTTTCACAGGATTTAAAGGGGAGCGGGACCACTGGCGGAGTGGGAGGACGATCTGTATTAAAACACATGAGAGCGGCAAGAAGGAGATTGAAGCGTTTGACTCCAGCATCCTCATGATCAGAAACCCCTACAAAGCCCTCATGGCAGAATTTAACAGAAAATATGGTGGCCACATTGGATTTGCCTCTCAGGCCCACTGGAGAGGGAAAGGTAATTTAAACCCCTTTTTCAAACTAAACCACTGGAGACGTGGTTCCTTTTCAAGTTGTCTAAGAAATGTGCATTCAAAGATGTTGAAACAACTGAATAGCAAGATAGCTGAGATGGGAAATTGTTCACAAGACAAATGTACGAATCTGTGAGCAAATGGCCAAAATCGATCCAGCTGAAGGAAAAAATAATTGTGACTGACGGGTTTGCACAGTCTCAGTCCTTACACTGTTGATTCTCAACAGCTTTAATCTCATTCATCAGCCACCAGCCACCAATTCACCAATTTCACAGATGGACTCATGAACATAACCCATATGAGTCAACAGGGGAAAAAAACTTCCTCCAGCCCTATAAAATTTGACAACATTTGTTATCAATGTGGTAATATTTAAAGAACTCGTTCTATGGTGACGTATAATGGCAAGGAAGTGAAAGAAATGAGCAATAAATCCAGGGTTGGTTTTGACCTTATAAACCAATGTGGCTGAGCACAAAGTGTTTTATTTGAAGGGCGTTCCAAAACGATTTTCAACGTGATATCAGTCACATTGTGTCTGTTTTCAAAAATGAGAAATTAAACACTTAGACAGCCACAACTGCAGTCACTCTGGTTAGTCTGGTTAGATCATGAGTTTATCCTCATCTCTAGTGCTACATTTAATTGTGCATGTGTTTGGATTGTGGGTGTAGAAAATATATTTATATAATATAAAATATTTTCCCCAGTTGTGCTGGTTGTTGAAGGCAATAAGTCGACATTTTGTGATTTTTGTTCTTTCTGTGGGAGAGTTAGATGAGAAAGTTGATACCAGTCTCATATCTGTCTGTTCAATATGAAGAATATACAGCCAGCAGCTACGTAGCTAGCTTAGCACAAAGCCTGGAAACAGGGGGAAACAGCTAGCTAAACAAGTAATACCCCGTCAGGCATCCAGCTGAGACTCCCGGAAGTCACTGCTCTCAGCCAAGAAATTATCATACACATAACCCATCGATAAGGGGTGGATTTTCATGTTTCCTCACTTTTTGAAAAGATTAAACAAATGAGATATAACATTTTAATTAGTACAATTTAGAGGAACTGGTATACATATTAAGCTAGCTATTTCCCCTTGTTTTGATTTGTTGTGCTAAGCTAAGCTAATGAGCTGCTAGCTGTAGCTTAATATTTAATGAATGTCAGAGTTGTAATCAGTATTCTCATCTAACTTTTTGCCAGAAAGTGTATAAGCGTATTTCCCAAACTGTCCAACTATTCCTTTAAGAAAGCTGTTGGCATGTGGCAACAGAACATTTTTAAGCCTTGTGTGTAGATCCTTTATGCTACAGTGCATGTAACATAAGATTATGCTCAAGAAGTAAAAGCAAATCATCTTTTGTTTTCTGTAATAATTAGCTTGATTTATAACGTGGCATGGTGGCCACTGCACTGCAGTGTTGCCTCACAGCGAGAAGGTCCTGGGTTTGATCCCAGCAGGTGATTTCTTTGGGTCCAGAAACTCTGTCTATAACATTTTATGCCCCTTGCCAAGATATCATTATATTTCATGCATTTTCTGCTTTTCTTAGTACATTCACCCACCAAAGTGTGTCCTGGTAACCATGGAAACTGGTTTCGTCCACGTATCGTCTCTCTGACTTTCTGTGCGGTTTAATTGATTTTCCAGAGGCTGGACACTGCTGACCCAGCAGTCGTCTCTCTTTGTGGAAACATCAGCACATTTGGCCTGCCATTTCCAATGAATGTTTATTCCTTGTGTTGGTGGGGAAACGACGCAGTGACATCAGTAAAGCGAAAGGCTTTTTGACAGCTGCCACTTTGAATACACAGAGAGAGGATCCAGTTTGAGAGTCAGAGTGACATTGTGTTCGCCGGGCCATGTGTACGATTTGATGCACTCACCTCTGCAGAGGGAGGAAGACAGGGGGGGCTCAGATGATGTTACAGACACTGATGCCTTCCAGTGTGGCCCCATAAAGTCAAGTCAGGGCAAGTGTAACTTATTTTGGAGGGCGTTTCGTTTTACAAAGCACAGCCGGTTCTTTTCCAGTGTTATCTGGTGGATTTAGTTGACGGCTCTTACATAAACCCTTTTTTAACTCAAACCTCCGCTAATAAGAACATAATAGCGTTAACAAACATGAGTAAAACAGGATGTTCGGGAGGAAGCTGCAATTATTTTCTCCTTCTGCTTATTTTCTTTTGAAAGTCAGGTGGACAGGAGAACAGACCAAGTGTAGTCATGCAGTTCCTCCGTGTTTCTATAGAACTGGTTGTGTTTTTAGATGTTCTGTCCACTGTGGTACTAAAGTTGCCTCTCTCATTGGTTTCTGAGACAGCACTCCAAACTCAGCAGGCTTTAAACTTTAACGACAACCTCTCCTAACAGTAAAGATGCGTGCTAATGCAGCACGGCTCCTGCCAGCCGCTGCTTTTATGGGCCAGTAGATTATCAATGAGTAAAAGTTGCAAACAAATGACTTTCCTAGAGTACCCTTGCAGTTTGACTGACAACCAAGAAAGTGCACTTTACAGTCCAAACATTACATAAATGACTCAATGTACCCTTCCACGAATTGCAGCAGACCAATCGAGCAGAATGACATCAGTGTTTGGCTATCGTGACTCTCACTTCCCCTTCATTCAGCCCCCACACTGACATTTATATTTGTTTTTTATGTTGTTCTGCCGTCCATCCCTTTTATCTGCTACTTAAGAATAAAAGCTATACAACAAATTTCTTACACCTTAACAATACCTTTACAGTTACTGCTTTGATAGGATTTATTTTTTCATTTATGAGATGTGCAACAACAATAAATTGCAAATGCATTGATTTACCAACGTCTACCAGCAGTCTCCATTTCAGCCAATTTCCTTTTATTTCATACCTATTTATGTATTAAAACTACATTAGATTGTTGTTAATTTCACATATTAATTGCCAGCTCATATTAAAGATTGCACACAAATAAAGGTTTTGAGAATTAACAACATGGTAGAGCATACATGTGATCAATTATGTAACCACCAAGATACATTACTCCTGTACTTTGCTGTAATTCGGAGTAAGTTGCTTATAATGTGTCTTATTCTTCAGTTTTAGCAATTAACATATATGGTTTGTTAATCTGGAAATTAAGAGTCTCTGAATCACCAAAGTCTTTTGAGTATTTATTAAGCTTTCTGCAGAAAGGTCCCATTGATGTGCACTCAAGGGGTGTCACAGTCAAAGAGAGGCAGGAAGAACCTGGTTACACTGTCTAATTGCAGGCAAGTCTTTGAGTGTAGCAAAACCTAAAACAAGTCAGCAGTCAGATAAGGAATCCCATAACAGAATGAATTCCCTTGAGAAAG
>JAVQJD010086360.1:0-22903 GCA_036023655.1 Nannoperca australis
CACACACACAGACACACACACACACACACACACACACACACACACACACACACACACACACAGACACACACACACACACACACACACACCCACAGAAGGGGCTGCGAGAGAGCAGGTCAGTCCATCCAGAGGTGCAGATCAAGCTGCCAGCTAATCTGCCTCTGCAGCCTGTAATCTATAATCTTCTTAAAACACTCGCAATCTGTCCACACCGCTGAGATTAGCATCTGCAGACACAACAGTGCGCACACACAAACGTTCACACTTTTTTTCTGCCCTTATTATTTGACCACAAAAAGATGGCTGCGTGGGTTTGGCATGTTTTGCTTGTGCAGCCATACTTCTCATCTTTAGACTGCACTTTGACTGTAAAATGGGATAAGCTATTAGGTGTAAAGGGTGTAACGTATATGCATTGCTAAGCAGGAATTGTACAGTTATGTGATTACAATGATGAGTGTGTGCGCATTTCAGAAAATACAACATGTATTTCTGTACTTTATCGCTGCTCTACATCTTTCCCCTCATTGTCTTTCGTGTGTTTTTCCAATTGCTGTCTTTGGTTCTCTATCTCTGCCCTGTTCCAACTGTCTGTTCTTCCCAGCATCGCTGTGCCTCTCTCTCTACACCTCTGTCTCTTCTCACTTTTGCCTTTTCTCCCTCCATCTCTGCCTGCCTGTGGCGTTGCTTCAGGGATCCTCTCGTTTCAGATGAGATGGTGAAAATTGAACTGTGACTCCTTTTTTTCCTGCTCACATTCATATCACCATTCGTATTTCACGTCATCATTATCAAATTCTCAGATTCTCTCTCCGCACATGTCTGGTCCTCCTGCTTTTTTTCTTTCTCCATTGAGTGCCACTTTGGGGTGAAGTCACAAAGGTGTTCACTTTGTTAATGAGTTTTCGCAGCAAACAAAAGCACTTTAGAGCAGGCATTACGGGAGGTAAAGACACACACACACACACACACAGAGGCATGCAACACACTGCAGTCACAGCACATTAACACTTCAATTAATTCAACGCCTTACATTCTCATTTCCCCAGAAGTCAAGATCCCTGACCACCCCACTGCTTAAACCTCACACACACACACACACAGTGATGCACGGTGTCCTGTGTCATGCCTCAGCAGACCCCACCAGTATTACATGCTCTTTGTGACATTTCACTTGCTGGAGAGAAAGCAGCAAACAAAGCATCATGAATTACATTTTAATTTGTGTTCTCTGCCTTTCATCCAGCCATGTACAATGAAGTATATTCTTTATTCAAGGAATACAATAGATAATGAATGCATGTAGGGAGAAAGGGAGTGGGCTCTCGGTTTTGCTGGGGGGTTTGTTAGCTACACTTCCCTGTGGAACGGCTTCACTGACTTCCACACTCACTGTGAGACTACAACAAAGTTAGAGAAAGAAATAGAAGAAGATGGGAATGGAAAGATGTTTTCCTTAGAGGATTTCCTCTTTATATTTCTCCCCTTCTTTCTTTCTGTCTTTGTCTCTTTCTTGCTTTCTCTCCATCCGTGCTTTTCTGTGGCTGCTCACTAATGAATTTTTAACCGTCGCATGATTCTCCCCTTTCTCTCTCCTTTACTCTCTCTGTTTGTAAAGATTAGTCACAATTCAACATCCATCAGTAGCTTTTGTCTTCACGTCACCTAATTCACAGTGATGTTTTAGAGTATGGTAACTTACTTCATGGCAGGAGCTTTGCAGCAGTCTTGTCAGTCATTTAGAAGTGACATCCTGCCTGACCCTGTCTTCTTTTGAAAGACAAGGCGCTGGTAACCTAATTAAGCTCTTAGTAGGTGATGGTAGGTCCGCCTTATGTGCCAGACATCTGTTAAAGCAAAAGAAACTGGGAGGGAGTCTGGCATCTGTGTCCAGGACAGGAGAACTGTCGCTGGGCCAGATCCGCATCACAAGCTGCCTCCCTGGCTGAATGGACTTTTATATAGTTTCATGGGTCATGAAATCTGCTCAACTCATAAACCAAGTTAAGTTTCAATTAAGGCAGAAACATAAAATGATCAAAATGGGATTCATTTTTTCATGCAGCATTAAAGCAACAGTGGAAACGCTCTGAGGATTCAGTTTTACTGTTTCAGTTTTTTTGCTTACTTTGCTCTGCCTGTAAACGATCTTTTAAACAACCCTTTTAAGGTAGCGCACATTTTCTAACGGAAGCATTATAAATACTAATCCAAAACAAAACAGATTCAATTATGCCATTTCTTTATACCTCTGCACATAAATAGACTAATGGACAAAATGTTAATGTATGAGAGGAAAATGAATTGAGGCATAATACAGAATGAGCTCAGAGGAGGTTAAAGCCGAGCTGAGTAATAACTGAAGCTTCTCAATGTCAGTGGTGCTGCAGAGCTGGGAGTGGCCGTTTCACTGCTCGGCTCCAGCCATTTATTCCCTACGCTGAGTCGTCAACACTCGTGTATAAACACACACACACACTTGTGCACATGTAAAAACTTGGACTGGCACTGCTACTCTTCTTGCCCATAACACTACCTCCCACTGTACACGTTACACTCACACACACACTCACGCTCACGCTCACACACACACACACACACACACACACCTGGATTTGGAGGTTTGCAGACTGGATAGACATAATTTAAACTGGAAAAGAGCTCCTCAGCACCAACTTGTGGTTTGATTGAGCTGATAATGGACAGTTTACACTCCTAATGCTAAAAGAAAGTTTATAGTATAGGAATTTCTATACCACCACTGCCACATTATAGGCAAGTGCTGCTATTCACTCAGATCTTTACTGATTTTTTACTGATTTTTCATGGTAATCCAAATAGATACAATGATACACAAAAATAACATAATTCCATGTATCTCCAATGATAAAGAGTCCATAAACTGATCCATTCATGAGGTTAACATTTCTTCTTTTGGAATATATCTAAAATTTTTTTGGAATAGGCACTTATCACACTTACAGTACTTTGACCAGCCTTTGCATTATGTTCTTAAATCAGCTCAGGAGTGGCTTAAATGATGACTCACTGCTATAGTTTTGGACTGGAAATGTTTCTTCATGTACTGTTGTACTCACAAATAGAAATGTGTGTGTGTGTGTGTGTATATATAATGTTATACAGTTACCCCCTCCCTACTGACCCAGCATATAAGCCTCATGTGCCAGTATTTAGTATTTTATTTTTTCCACTTTGAAATGTTGTTTACTGGCAGTGTGTAAGAGGATTTGACCGGCAATAACCCCTAAATACACAATAATGAATAAAGCTAAAATGAATCAGTCCTCTCGTATTGATGGGAATGTTCAGCTCAAATCAACCCAGAGCTAGTTAGTATGGCTTTGTGCTTTAGATTGAGCTGTAAATGTGAAGCTTTAGTGCTAGTAAGGATGTATTAGACAAGCATTACATGTACAGAAAATAAGATACAGCTGTACCATCATTTTGTGAAAGCCTAAAGTAGCTTAAAGCTGCATTAAGCAATTTTTCACTACTAGTGGGTAGAAGACCCCAAAACAGACCTTATACTAAGAGGCTTTGATAGTGTATCATCTTATCACCTTATTATGGCTAAGCCTGTGACTGTTGGCAAACAACTGCCTGCTTATCCAGCAGAAACAGAGCAACATGAACATCCCATTAGAATCCTCCTTCTGTCTACCTGTTCAGTGCAAGTCCAATATTTACTGGGCTTTAGTTGTTGGTGTGACCCACTAACTGCTGAGAATAAGTGGGTGTCTTTGGCTTACTATAAGTGTGTCTCTCTAACTGTTAGTTTCCTTTTGCTTGCCCCCATTTCACACTGACCACATAGAGAATAACTATCCTGTGTAAGCTACTGTGCTGGAAGTGTTTAGTTATGTGTGCATAGTTTTGGTGTGTTCGACTGTCAAATCAAATCAGCAAACCGAACGTGGCTGAAATGTGTGCAGAACTGTGTGACAATTCTCAGTGGGATTGGCAGGAGTGTCAAACCTTTCATCTAACAGCAAGTTATATTCTGCGTCAACATATGTTGCTTCAAATATCTTTAGCGTACAAACCAACCTCTGGACTTGATGCCAAATCTAGCAGTTGGGTATGACCAATTAATATGGATTGAAAGTGCATTCAGCAGATTCAAGGTTCTTCTCTCTCTCTCTCTTGCTCTCTCTGTCTGTCTGGTCAGCCTCTTATTCAGGAGTCCTCTTTAAGGACGAATGGAGGATTCAATCACCTGCTCTCAGGTCATTTGTGCTCCTTGATCGAGTTCCACTGAGTATCTACTAGACTGACACACTCTACTGGCTGCTGGAGTCTCTCTCACACACACACACACACACACACACACACACACACACACATACACACACACACACAGAATCTCAAATTAGGAAGAGGGCATATATCTGAAGGATACATTATTTTTTTCATTACACAAGTGCTTTTGATGGCTGCCTTACCCTTAGGCCATGACCTATCTCTCCCTCTTTTATGCTGTCCCTCTCTCCCACACACACACCAACACCCTTACACACCCTCCCATCCATTCTACATGTGAGCATTAAGATAGGCAGCCTTCAATTAGCTAGATGTGCTTTCAGATAATGACTTCTCTCTACCCAAAGCAGTCTGAGGGCTGATGAGTATGATAAGTCATTTTTGGGAACGAGGTTGTTAAAGGACCACCCATTCGACCATGGGGCCACGCTCACTCTGTGCACGTGCATGTGTGTGCACATAAAGCTGGATTAATGGAACAGGCGAGACGTAAGAGCTGCAAGATTAAATGACTGTGAACTGATTTGATAGTTTCAATCACACACACCCATTAAAGCCATGGCTGGAGCTGACAGAAATATTTGTCGGGGGATTATTTTGAAGATGATAATATGATGTGGATGACTGGACCACCATATGTGGTGTTTGTGTGTGTGTGTGTGTGTGTGTGTGTGTGTGTGTTTTCCCAATGTGACGTTATGAACGTAAGCAGGCAAGACAAGGCATGGAAGCACTGTTCTCCTCAGCATGGTGCATGTCTGTAAGGAGTGTGTGCTTTAAGCAACTTTTTTGCGTCATAAAGCAGCAAAGTGCTGCAGCAGCCATTATGAATAGTCTGTGTCATTCTGGCCAAAAGAAAGAAGAAATGAAAAGTGACATAAAAAGTTAGGTGCGAAGAAAAAGGTACTATTTGAAGCATGTGTTTAAAATGGAGCCATCCAGAAAGGAAAGGGGAGTAGGGAAAGATGTGAATGACATAGGAAGGAATAAAGAAGGAGCAGCATGAAGTGAGAGACAGAGAGAAGTGAGGTGAGAAATGGTTGTGATTGCCTGGTGTACCTCAGTGAGTTCTGCTGTTATTAGTCATACTACCTGCTGCTGTGTTCTGCCCAGCTCACCTCACCCAGCCCTCGCCTGCACCCTGCCACCTGACGTGTGCATGTGCCCTCATGCGTTTTGTGTGGATGTCTAATGGGTTTTAGAGCTGGCGATGAGTCCACTGTCTCACCTTCCCCACTCTCTCTCTCCCTGTCCCCTCTCTCTGGAGACACTCTGCTCGCTTGGAGAAAACAGTCTCTTACCTTGGCCTTTGCTGTAAATCGCCCCTCAAATGAGTTCTTACTGTGATCCTCTCATGCTGCCTTGGACCACTGCTCTCTTGAGAGAACTACTTAATGATCCCCAGTCTGATAAACGGAGGCTCTGGGAATAAATGGAAATGCAATGCTGAAGGGAATATTTGAAACCTGTATTGTCTATCATGTGGCCTTCCCACAGAGTGGACCACTTCACCACAGTGAATTGACCTCCGCAATTTATTACCTACACTGTTGACATCCATCACATCTCAGCCCTAAGGGACACTCACACAATAATAATATCACAGCAGCCCCATACAACTGGCCAAATGACGGTCTGCCCACTGCTGTGAATGCCTACATGGTTTATTAAATGACTGTCTGGATGGTGCAGTACCTTCCTCAATGGTTTTCTGTGCTGCCTCCTACTGTGACTGTAGGTGTATAATTCATTATATATTTGAGTGACTGGTTCTCTGGCTGGATGTTTGGATGTAAGACTGGCAATATGATCCAGTACCTATCCCTCAGTTCCCACATCTGATCCTCCTCCTTCTCTCTTATCTCTTTCAACCATTCCTTCCTATCAGAGTGTTATGAGCATGGACATGGACTTCATCACATAAATGTGGTTTTACATTTTGGTCTCATGTTTGAATGTAACATTTCTGTAACACCCCCAACATGGCTTCAGTCTGAATTAAATCCTGTCATATTAATGTACAGGCTACAGCAGCACAAGATTAATAAACCAAGAAATAGTGTGAACGAGCCAATTTTATGTTGTGAGGAGCTTTTTCTCACGTCAGATCACTCTGTAAAAACTGATTTCCCTTTTGCAATGCATGACAAAAGTCCTGCTCAAGGACACTTTGATGTGTGGACAAGAGGGGAAAGGGGCTGAACTGCCAACCCGGTGATCTACCTGCTGATCCACAGCCAGCACACGTATACTGTATTTTAATTGAAAATTGAACCATTTACATAATGGAGACTTAGGTTTTAAAGCCCAAAAGCCATTACTCTAATAGATAGATGGACCCAGCAATGTTACAGACTCCACGTCTGAAAAAGGCTCTAGAGTGAAGTATGGCTAGGAGTGATAATGTGTGTGTGGTAAGGTGTGTGTGTAGCCATCCTGTGGAGTGTGTTGTGACTGGGCCAGGGAAGTCCTCAGGGGTATAGCTGTAAATTAAGACAACAGCAAAGATGGGAGGGGTGGAGGATAGGAGGAACACTTCCAGGTGTTGCAGAGCATTTAATCACTCACCTGTGGGACTAATGAGATGAGCCGGCCGACCACACATACACACACCCATACAGGCACACTCATAGACTGGTGGGACTAATTACTCAAACTCCAGCACGGTGAGCACACCGGTATACACGTATATACGGTATACAAACACACATACAAATACGCGGCAGCTTGCTGCTGCCTCCCCAACTCATTACGCCGCTCATCTCGTGCTGTTCTCCTCGTCCTGTCGCCATCTGAAGGAGACGCAGAGGAAAAGAAGAAAAAGACAGCAGAGTGGTAGCTAGTAGGTCAGGACGCAGATAGGGAGAGGCAGCTATTCTCCACGCAAGCTGTGGCTGCAGGCAGCACTACAGGTAACAAACACATCAGTCACATACACAGCGCACCTGTTACTGTACAGATGGCAAGCCCTGGGAGCGAGGCAGGCAGAGCAATGAAGAAAGATGAGCAATCAGACATAGAGCGAAACACAGAGGAGAAGAGACAAAGGGAAGGGAGGAATGCTATTTTTCATGGGTAGATTGTTAAAGGAGATCGAGGAAGGGGAGATTGGGGAGGCTGGTGTTGTGGGGTCAGGGGGGCTGCACCTGTGTGTAACGCTGTGGTGACACACAGGCAGGAGGAGGAAGAAAGGTAAGGATTTCCCCCGCCTGCAGCAGATAGAGTCCTGTGTAATCTAGTGAGTCTCTCTCTAGGTTCTCTGTATATCATTATAAATATTCACGCACATCTTTTTAATCTTTTCCTTTTTTATATCTCCTTTTTTGTTCAACTTCACATAAGAAATAACCCTCTTCATTACCTGTATCCTCATCATAGACAGTGTAACGTTCTCCAACACTCTTTCTGCTCTTGAGATATACCGTTATAATTTTGTCCTATAATCATGGAATAAAAGGATTTAGTATGTGTGTGTGTGTGCATGTGGTTGTGCCCCCAGCTACATATCTTAATCTCCTGTCTATTAGCATATTCAAAGTTCTCCTTTAGCTGGTGGAGGCATCTGATAGGCTAATTTCACAGCCCCGCTGGCCTTCATCTTGCTCCAGGAAGTGAAGAGGATGAAGTGTCTTGGGAATAAGATGAGAAGAAAAAAAGAAGTGCTCCAGTCTTTTCTGTCTCAGTCGCTCACTCAACGGATCTAGCTGAATTCAGAATGAGCTGAAGGTAGTCTGGAATATACACATTTTGCATAAAAGATGAATTTGGCAAAATTTAACTCTTAGCTTTGTGCTGTTATTGGTGTCATTTTTGTTCCTATTTTGGGCAGTCGGTTGGCACTATTCTTGAGCGATTTTTAATTAGAGAGCAGGTGTTATCTAAAAAAAAGGGGGTTTCTGTGTGGTGCAGATAAATGAACCTTTATATGCTTGTCTAACACTGAGCTTTGGGACCATAAAGAACCCTTTAAATATTCTTTACAGCAACATGGTCAAAGGGTTTTATAGAGAACATTTATGGTGCTTTAAAGAGCTCTTTAAGAATGCTTGAAATTCTTAAATTTGCAGTATTAAAATGCCTTTTTAATAACTGCTAAATTCTTTTCTCTGATTTTCCAGGTTTCTTTGATTTGGACAAACCAAAGGGATCCTTGAGCAATCTAGTTCTCTTTCAAAGCATTGTTCCAACATTCATTTTTCCGAGAATACATTTTCTGTCTCTTTCAGTAACTTGTTCAGTGCTGCAGGAATAAAACATGACATTTCATTAGAATTTTATGAATTTTGACCAAAATGCTTCCATGTTTAACCACATAATATCAGTGAGACATTAAAAAATCCCAATTTAGCACTGGTGGTATGTTGCCCAAGTCTCTAGCAAAAATGCCTAAAATATGAATACTTTTACTTGATGTTTCTGTTTAATTTAATCCCGTCCATTTTACAGACACAGATTAATTTTAGTATTCTCCATGAAGACATCTCTGAAAATAAAACACAATCTCTAGAAGTGCAGACTTGCGTCTTATTCCTGAGAATCTAAGAGGTCAAGTTGAACAAGGAACATCCACTTCCCTTTAAGAGGAATCCACACAGATGCAATGATCTTCTCTGTGTTTGGCAGTGTTGTGTGTGTGTGTGTGTTTTTTAGAGGAGAGGAGGAGGGCTGAGAGAATCAGATTGCCTATTCCAGTCACAAAGATAGTCTTTCACTCCTCAGCCTGTGACAGCACATTTCCTTCCCTCTTCATGCTGGTTGCCTCTTCTCTACCAGCTCCCTCTTCCTTTCCCCTCCACCTCCTCCTCCTCCTCCCTCCCCTCTTTCTCTCAAATGCAAATTCAAATGAGCTCTATTGACATGACAGGAATTTGTATATAATATAACCTGCAAGACAGTAATAACAGCAACGTTCTTATTGTTCTTTGTCTCTTTTAATCCCAGCTGCCTCCTTTACTTTTCCCACAACTATTTTCCTCTCCTTTTCCTCTATCCCTGTCCCTGTACACCTCTCCCCTGCTCCCCTGGCCCTCTCTGAGCTGGTGTATGTATTGGTATCATTAGCAGCTGCACTATGATGGATGGTACTGAGAGGCCGGGCCCTGACGGGGTGGGACTCTGCTTTAACACACCATCATTACCTGCACCACATACACATACATACAGATACACACACACACAAGCATGGGTGTATCACACTGATGCTGTGTGTGTACGTGCGTATCTGCACTGTTGTAAAGTGTATTTCAGCTAATGCATGTCTGGAACAAATGACATCATTCAGATGCATGCTTACAGATGGAAAAATGACTATTGAATTTGAACAGTCCCCCTTCTCTCTCTGACACACACACGCACACACAAGCAAGCTCAGAAACGCACTCAGCCTTTTCTGAGTTTTGAGAGGTTTGTATTGACTCGGAGCCCCACATGGAAGTGAATGCCAATAGCCCCTCTACTCTCTGTGAGAGTTCAGACAGACCAGCAGTCCAATCGACCATAGGGTGCTAAAAGGGTCTATTTCAAGAGCTGGCAGAAAGTTTCACATCCAGGAAGTTTCACAGACTCCATATGCAGCTTGAGATTTTTGAACATTGCCATGGTGTGTGTGTGTGTGTGTGTGTGTGTGTGTTTTGGCTAGAAATGTTTGCCCAAACTTCAAAGAATTTGGAATTCACAAATGGAAATTATGGAAATTTTGACCTGCGTCTGACAATCCCGTCTGTTGATGACGTCAGAGGGTGCAATCTTTATGTGGGATTGATGTGTATGTTTGTGTGTGTGTGTGTGTGTGTGTGTGTGTGTGTGTGTGTGTGTGCGTGCGTGCATGTCTGTCTGTCTTTGTGAGAAAAAGACGTATTGGACAGCAAAGTAGTACAACAAACAAATCTAAAGTTTAGTGTGAGTGTTAAATATCCAGCTTCCTGTGCCACACTTTGGTGCTGTAGTGACTCCCCTGTGTGTGTGCGCTATATGTGTGTGCGTGAAGTGGTGTGGGGGCTGATCATGTTGTCAGAGTCCATAAGAAACAACAGGGCCTTATTAAACACGGACACTCAGCAGAGATTGATTTTGTTTGGCTGTCTGTGTTTTAACTGGAAGGGCAGGCGACTGTGACAGCGTGCGTGGGCGATTAGACACACGGGCAGGAGGCAGGAACTGTGACTGACTGATGGCCGCTAGTAGCAGGCAGCTGCACGGGGAGGAGGGCCGGGGGGAAGATGTACTTGTATTCCCTCTGGGATTTCTCCCAAGGGTTAGAAGGGGTAGATTGAACCTAGACATTCCCTCTGCGCTCTGACTGGGCTCAGAGGATGGAGGTGGAGAACCTGTTCCCCCCCTGCAGCGCAGACAGACAGACAGAGTTTGAAACCATCGATAAAGCCCACCCGTCGGCTTCTCCTGATGTGCGTCTTGGTACAAGTTGCTGCCAGCAAGCTGCTCAGGCAGGGCTCACCAGCGGCTTGCAAGTGAAGAAGTTTGAGGCTGTTATTGTTGAAGGTTTAGCCTAAAGCATCCTTAGCTTCTTTTAGTCACTGCCTACTCCATTCCTCTGCCATTCAGTCCTTCTTCTTCTCTTTATCTTGTCTTTCCCTTCCTTCTTTAAAGCATTTGAAGACTAAGACTAAGAAAAACTGCTAATTTCATCTTAAAATAACTTAAACAGTCCCGTGAGCTCCTCCAAACAAGCACCACATGTTTATAGGGATATAAATGTACATTATATGTGTGTGTGTTTGTTGTTATCTTTTTTATTAGTGAGCTGAGCAATAATCTGGGAATGGCTCGGGATGAAACATTTTCTCTCCTGATACTTATTCTGATCCCAATTACAGATGTGATACCAGTGACCTCTATTTCTAATTTGTTTGTAAGATAACATGACGACAGATTGCTGTGGCACTAAAGGCTGAGTCAGGACCCACCATGACTGAATGAATGCAACTGAAACACTGAATTTTTATAATGACATTGACAAGGAGTCTGTATTCAGTGTGGATCAGTCTCATCACAGCTGATTGCCGATCCACTTTAAAGGTCAGTATGGGCACCTGTACTGATCCGGTGTATTCAATCCTTGCCATGGGCAGTGAGGCACTGCCACTCTGCATCGAGATTTAGAGAATTGTTATTTATTAAGTAGGTAATGGCAGCAGTAAAACTGTCACACTATGATTGTTAAACTTTGCAATTAATCCATGGTTCACATGCGTGCCGAACCGCAGGGGGAGATCCATACAGATCAACTGTAATCCACCTGAATGTAATCCATTACTGCATTCAGGCAATGTTGTCCCCTAATGTGTTTTGGTTTTCTCTGGGTTCTCTAGTTTCCTCAAACAGTCCAAAGACGCGCGGGTTAGTGAAATGAGAAAACACCAAATTGCAACTATGTGTGAATGTGAGTGTGAATGGTAGTTTTGGTTTTCCCTGTGACAGACTGTCTAAGGAGCACCCCGCCTCCTGCCCTGTGTGAGCTGTGATGGGCTCCAGCCCCCTGAGACGCTGCACCAGATAAGTGGGTAAAGATGATGGATGGATTCAAATCTCAACATCCATATGTGTGCGTGCATGTGTGTGTGTATACCTGGGGTGGCTCCTAGATTATGTAATGTTTACTCCTGTACTACTGTTACTGTGTCAGTAGACAATGATGCAGACACACAGTGAAGCAACAGTAGTTCATTTCTGTATCTTTCTTTCGCTCTCATCCATCTATCTGTCTCTGTGTCGGCCTTTAGAGGCACGGTTTGAAAAGCTGCGGTACGTCTGTGTGTGCGCATTTGCCTCTGTGTGTGTGTGTGTGCGCACGTGTGTGTTTGTGCAACAGCATCGTGCGCCACCATGATTAAGTGTTTTGAATAATTGATGATTGCATCCCTCATTAAGTCTCAGTCTTCTGCTCAGGCAGGCTCCGGCTCTATTTTTATGCACCAGAATCCTCTCTTCTCTTCCACTCCACAGATAGAGAATCCATCACTCACTTTAGGCTCTGCTGATGGGGGTCCAGAGGGGCTGTGGGGGATCTAAATCATATCGAGTGGACATGTTTAAGAGTCCAGTAGCACAATGGACTGAAGCTCAGTGATGAGGGTTTTTCCAAATCAAATAGTGACCCCTGGCTTCAGAGCTGCTGGGGATACACTGGTTGCAACAGGTCAAATTGGAAAATATGTCATTGTGAAGATGTGAGTGTGACAAGGTGGGAAATTAGCACTGGTAGCTGGTAGATTTCATACACAAAATAATGATTTACTGACATTTGTCAGTCAGTGGCTGGTAGATACTCACAAGTTAATTTCCCACCCTGGAGTGTGAGCATGGGTACTTACGCGACTACCACTGCAAAAACTTCCAGTTCTCTTCTTATTGTGTCTGCTGTCATTCCCTGTACACAATTTATTCATTCACCCACCGCTGATGCATTAAATTAAAGAAGTAAAGTTGCCATGAAAATTGAATTTATTTATACCTGAAGGGTCAGGGGAAGGGTGGCCAGGGGGTCTGGTGTGTGTGTTTGTATTGTACTTGGTTGATCATGAAAAACCATTACCATATTACTGACATTTGCCTGCTTCTGTTCACTACAAGACACTATAAATCCCTGAATCATCCTTGAAGATGAAGTAGCTCCAGCACCACCTTCACATGTTGCTGAGTGTTGGGAATGAGAAACAACATGCAGCAGGTCTGGATGTGTGAAGACTCTGAACTGGCACATCTTCAGAGATTAAGAGGAGAAAGGCTGCAGCAGAACAGAATAAAACACAAATTACCAAAATTATTAGTTGCACCCTTAATGCAATGCTGGAGCAAATGTGTTTTACATGTGTTAATAGAGAAGAGGAAAATGATGCAGACTGATGTAGTGGAATAACAGAGTGGGGTTGAAGAAGGCAGCGAGGAGATCAGACTGACAGACAGAAAGGTGGAATCAGACTGTGGATTTGTTAATAAAGGCATATCCACAGTCTGTCAGTAAAGCCACAGCTTCTTCTCTGAATAAAAGACAGCCTTACACACATTGTTGAGCAAGGCCAATTTACATTTTAACACATTAACAAGGCGGAGGAAACACACACACACACACACTCACTCACACACACACACACACAGGGAAAGGAGAATGAGATTCGTTTTCATCTATTTCCCCTTAAAACATGAGAAAGGAGGAATTCCCCAAAGAGATCGCAGCGCTTTGATATCTACAGCCCCGTGTCTGTAAATAGGTTAGGTGAAGACGGTGTGAGCTGTGTGTGTGCATGTTTTTGTGTTAATTTGCGATCTGCACGTACATGTGAATCTGTCATCTTGTGGGGTATCCTATTTCTAGCAGGGGATTGTGGGTGGGAAAGTGTGTATGTTTACCTTTTCCTGATGAGTTCCTCTGCTGAATGTTCCTTCTAGTCATTCAGGCAGCCAGGGAGCCATGTGGAGTACCTCAGAGCAGCTTTGTGTTTCCGTGTTTCCCTCCTGCAGTGTGCTGTTGTGCTGCAATGCTGTTCTTATAGGCCTCCAGGCCCGCTGCAATAGCTGGTGCTTTATCCACTAGACAGCTGCAGTAACAATTTTGAGGCGCTTTTTGTATGTGGTACAGATGTAACCATTAAAGTCACCATTTTTGATTTCTCCTGCCTGCTTCAACTTCAAGAAGAATTGTCTAAAATTCGAGAACGGGGGGGGTGTTAATGTGATGTGGGGGTGTAATGGCTATTTAGATCAGTGTCAAAAAGGCAATTTTTACCGCACGCCTGGAATATCATGCTTCAGCTGTACTGTGGCGTGGTGAGCTGTGATCATGTGCCTTTCGACAGCGGCCACTCAGGAGGTGATAACTGCATTGGTCCGTGATGTTGTGCCAAGAACAGTGACAGTCTCCACCCTCAAACAAACTGTGCAAATGAAATGTGTGGCCCTGCAGGTGGCAAGAGAGCTTTTTCCTTTGTGAAGGTCTTACTATGTTCAGCTTTTAGTACTGTATTGTATTGTAGCTTCAAAGCAATGCAAGAGTTTCTGTGTTGTTCTTAGTTCCAACAGCATATCAGGACTGTGCTTATGGTGTTAAGTTGATGCTGTTGATCTTATTTTGGATACGTTGGAACGTTTAGTTTCCTAATTTATTAATCTGCCAATTATTTTCTGGATTAATGTTAGATATTCGATTTTTAAAATGTTAAAAAAAAATATATATACAGTACCAGTCAAAAGTTTGGACACACTCATTCAAGTGAATGGGAAAGTGTGACTAGTACTGTATGTATAGCAACAATGCCGAATCATGATTTCCCAAATCCCAAGACAAACACTTTGCCTGTTTTTGCCCAGCCAACAGTCCAAAACTCAGTTTACTGTTACAAAGACAAAGAAAACAGATAAACTCTCACATTTGAAAAGCTGAAAGCAGGTCAGGTTTTTGATCAAAGAATGGCTTAAACAATTAATATATTATAAAAAAAACATCAACTAATCAATGAATCGTTGTTCCAGCCCTATTTTAGATCAGTGAAAACATGGTAATACCATGTCAACTCTTCTGCAAACCATGTTAGCCCTAGAGTTGTTCATGACTAACTGATTATTGATTAAGTGGCAAGTGCAATAAGTGCCAGTACCTCATCATCTAACCAGTTCACTGTCACTACTTCTTTTTTTATTATTATTATAATTATTATAATATGGTCATCTTCAAAACAAATCCACCAATTTTTTTTCATCAAGGAGTTACAGACTGTACATCTGGCCCACCTCTGACCCCACAGTACAAGCCCATATTCTTAATGATAAAGCATTAAGACTCCAGTCTGCTGCCAGGGGATTCTTTTTCTCCTTATACTCAGGCATTTGGATACAAAACCTGCCTTGCATGTTTAGTCTCATTATTTTTTCCTCATGAACAATCAACGTATTAGTTGAGCAGAATTATTATGTGTAATGTTTTGAATTTTGCTTAGCTATTTGTTGAACTATGGCAGAACTGGATTTGAGGGACAGAATTATTTATTTTTATTTAATTTAGGATTCAAATATCTAATTTACTCTAGTTGTGAAAATAGCCAATGTCAATTGTTTAAATAAAGCTTTCATCAAGGTAAAGCATTTATATGTTATGAGCATTTATTGATAAATCGATTATTGATTATCAACATGGCAGTGGTTCAATTATGGAAACTTTCATTCTTAGTTGACACCTGTTTAATGAACCGTCCTGAACAGTTTGTTTTACAGTTTCATGCATTTAATCAACACCATCTATCAATCATATTTGATATATTTCTGTACTAATCTCTTAAAAAATATGAGTTACATGACACTGCACTTCATTTATTGTTGGCTGAGAATTGGACAGAGTGAAGTGATATGCAGAACTTTAACCCACAGCTCATATTCTCCAATCTCTTTCTTATCTCTCTCTCTCTCTCTCTCTCTCTCTCTCTCTCTCTCTCTGTTGCAGACATGCACAGTCTATTACCTCATTCACCCATTGGTGCGTCTTGTCCTCTAACCTCTATTAGTTTATCTTTCACCCTTTCTTCCGTTCTTTTCCATTACGCTTCATTTCGTTCTTTGTCTCTTCCTGAGCACGAGAGTTGAGTGGACTCTGTATTTTACCTACTACAGATCTCGGACTGGTAGGTCTTAATATTTCATACACTTAGTTTTTGCACTTTTTCCCCCAGGTACAATGGTGTTTTATTGACATTTATTTCTCTCTTTGGTTTGCTAGTTGACCTTCAGGTGGCCTTTCAAGGTGCATTTAACCATCTGGGTAGCTAAAACTAGGCACGTTTGATTGTGTCTGATTGTTAAGGTAGTTAAAAGAAAGACTGTTGATTTACCATTCAGACATCTGAACCATGACAGAATGTAAGGTGGGGTAACCTTTGGTACACGCAGTCATGGTTATTCATCAACGAGTACAGCTCAGAGGAGAAGTGTGTTGCTGATAAGGGCTCTGCATTGGTGTCAGGATACAAAGGTGGTGTTGGTGAAGGTGTGGGGGGTGTAGGTGGACAGAGCACAGGTCGTTAGGAAGGTAGTGTCGAGGTGGTCTCTATGATTATTCATTATTGAGATGGCAGGAGAGCTGAATGAGTGGAGCCACTAATCTAACTCTGAGCTTGATGGACAGAACACAATTACCCTGAGAGTGGGAGGTGGGAGAGGGAGGGGAAGGTAGAGGACTTCCTCTCTTTCTTTCTTTTTTCTTTCCTGTCGCCTGGCAGACTTTACTGTAGCTGCAGATGATTTCTGGGCATTATGCTCCTGTTGGCAGCATCCTGTTTATCAAGTCACATACAGTGGAGTGCGCGCGCGCACACACACACACACACACAAACACACACACACATGCAAGCACAGGCAGATACTCGCATCACCCACCCGCGCCTGTTGGCAGCGCCCCATTTACGGACGTCCAATTTACTGCTCGTTCCCTTCTCCTCCTTTCCTCCAGTCTGTGTCTCCTCTGGTACGGCTTCAGATTGCTGTCTAAATCCAGACACACTAAGCCATGTTCACATCGCACTCTGCTGCTACTTTTAGCTCGATTCCAGGTCAAACTGCCACTAGAGCGTTCACGATGGCTTGTGATGATGCTGCTCTTTCCTTCGTGTTGTCTGTGTGTGTGTGTGTGTGTGTGTACGAGGCAGGGGATTTGTACAGCTGGAGCTAGACATGGACTGCTTTTTTCTTTGAGAAATTAGTTTGTTCTCTCCTCCAGGGACTGTAGTTTAGATGTAGAACTCTCCCAGACTCTCTGGAGAAGCAACCATATGTCTGCAGAGTGGTGCTGCAGCAGATTTTTCATTTTCAGCCTCAGTCCTCGTTTTCTTGCTCATTTTCACTAGTAGACTAGTGGCTGTTGTGCTTGCAATGGTTGGATGAGTTGGACTTCAACTAAGTGAGTAGTGCTGTCATAGGAGCAATTTAGCAGACAGAACATGAACTCTAAACTCATTTCACAAATTTTTCTTGATATATTTTGGATTGAACACTTAATATAAAACCACAGAAACACATCTTTGAATCTCGGTTTTTGTAGTTGTAGAACAAAAGCTGTTATTTTCTGGGTTAAGGCAGCGAGGGGGTTTCAAGACTCCTTCTTTTCTGGTCCAAGTCGAGGATTAACAGACTGCCTTTCTTAAACACAAGCTCCATATGCTGCCTGAAAGACTTCACAGCTAGATGGAGAAGAACGAATTCAGAGAACAAAAAGGAAAGAGAAGAGGGGGACAGAGGGGGACATGTCCAGGGTTAGAGCTGGAGCCACTCAAACTCCATCCTTTCTGTTCTGATTTTCCTTCCTTGGGCTTTTTTCTCTCCCCTTTTACCCCTTGCTCATTATCTTACTCACCCACTCTATGTTCCCTCACCCCTAACGTTCTTTCCACTCTGTTCATTTCTCTTCCCTCTAACCCCTCTCTTCATACTCACTCTCTCTCCATCCATTTGGTGGAACAGTGCTGCTGATAATGCCTGTAATTGGAGTGACTCACACTTTTCCAGTGTGTTTGGACCAGATAAAGAATATTGTCAGCATTTTGCCGACATGGCCTCTGCTGGCTGAATTAAATGGACTCTGTTCTGTTCTGTCTGCAGCAAATTAAAAGCCTCTCAATTCATCTGTTCTCGCCCGAGGCTCACAGGGGCCTCCTATTCACACAGAAACACCGTGGAGAGGGGTGGGGGAGAGAATAAGAGAGATTTCCCTCTTCTCCAAGAAGCACCAGTCTTTTCTTTTTGTTCAAGTCTGCACTCAGCCACTGCTAGATGGAGACGGAGAGGGAAAGAGAGATGTACTGTTCTTCTTTTTGATATTCTGGCATCTGATGGTTACTGAAATAAACTGTCATACTGAAATGATCAGAACTTGAAATAAAAAAAGAGAAGGTGAGGTCAATACTGATAGTCTAATGACAGGTGAGGAGCAGCTCAGAAGGTAATCATAGTTATTATTCAGCATTTGAACCTGCAGCTGTCTCCTGTTGTACGTGTACTTTAGTGTCTGTGTGTAAGAAAGGAGCTTGTCTGCATTTGTTCGTGCATGTGAATGTGTTTTCATGCATTCACGCGACAGGGTCAGAGTGTGGATCTGAATCTTTTTGGCTGCTCGGTTATAGTAATCGCTGCCAGTCAACACTTCAGAATGAAGTAGCGGCAGATGGGCAAATAAGGGGCAGAACGCTGGGGCCAGAGGGCCCCATTAGACCCTGGACAGGGCCCAGGAAGAGCAACGAGTGTTGTAGTAACATTACAGATTAGTACAACTTGGTTAATTAGTTTTGGTCATCTTTGCTGTTGGTAAAAAGAACTTTGGAACCACAAAAGGAATTGCCAATATCTGGGAACGGGGCAACATGTTGGAAAAAGTCAGACAAGGCTTTACCGTTACAGTAATGTTGTAAAATGATTACCCAGTATCCCTTGTAAACACCCATCACAGGTTACAGCCAGACTGGTTCAACTTTGATCTACAGTACTCACTGTTGTTGTGTGCAACAGTTTTCCTGTGGGATTATATCCGGCACTTCGGTTATCCTCAAAATAAAGTTTTTGATCATTTGGATGTACTGTTTGCTTGTTTACAACCTGTTGGACTG
The DNA here is from genome assembly GCA_036023655.1 of Nannoperca australis. Classification (NCBI taxonomy): domain Eukaryota; kingdom Metazoa; phylum Chordata; class Actinopteri; order Centrarchiformes; family Percichthyidae; genus Nannoperca; species Nannoperca australis. The sequence goes on from JAVQJD010086360.1 coordinate 18,879, forward strand.
TGTGACTGCTTGTGTTTGTTGCCGCAACATTGTTGTAGTGAGTTCCCAGATCACTCGCTGAGCACAGTGGTATGGTAGCTGATAGAAACAATAGCTGAGACTAAGAAAATGAGACCAGGATTGTAATTATTAAGAATTTTAATTGAGTTGATTAAAACTTACCTGTTTAAGTAGTTACTGCATAATCAAAGAAGGAAAGGCTTTGAAGATGTGAGATTGTTATTCAAGCAGTGTCCTTGCAGAGACACATTATTGACAGGAAGCAGGAAGTGTAGAGCAGGTCTCCCGTTACCATGGGTAACATCCACTCAAGGCCCCCGATCAGAAACAAGCTCATTCTCATGCCTGCTGAGAAGTCTTGCTAGGTTTCGCCTGCCAAGAGTAAACACAACCTAACTGAAGCAATCCTCTTTCTTCCTCTCTTTCTCCCCAGCTCTCTGTGGGTGTGTGTGGGATGTTGTGTCAGGGCTAAAGCCCATCCCTCTCCCATGAGCCTGTGTGCCCACATACACACCTGGCGCCTCCACGCACACACCCGGCGCCCACGCACGCACAGCCGGCATTGACGCTGTGAACTGGACCCTCGGAGCCCAGCGGATCCCAGCGGAGCCAAGCGGAGCGGAGTCTAGCCCAGTTGGAGCCTGAGGATGTCAACAGAGACAGAGCTACAGACAGCGGTCAGGCCCAGCAGCGTCAGACGGGACTCCAAGAGGAAAGGTAAGTACACCATCACACCTGTTGCACTGTTTCAAACAGGGTTGCTCATTACTCCTCTAAGTTGTAGTGACATTAATTTTCTTATTACTATTTGAGGAAAGAAATCCTCTTTTTTCTTTACTTACTTTTAGATTATGACCAAATCCTATTGATACTTTGCTTTTTCAATTCTACCGTAAATATGGGCACCATGTTCGAGCCAGCCATTCGAAAAACGATCCTATTTTGTTTACTAGTGGTGTAGCCACCATTATCTGTAACGAGACAAGGTTCTTCTGCAAATTTCATGTCGGTCACGTGACTTCTCTGCCTCAGTGCATTGTGCAATAATTCTGTTAGGTTTCAGTTGTAATGCAGTAATATAATATTCATCAGGTCAGTGTTTGTAATTTGAAAATTTAAATGCAATGTGTTACACTGATGAATTGCAGAGAAAAGTATACTGCAAAATCAAATTACTTTTCGAGGCTGTTTAAAAAACAGTTAGAGACAAACTCCATTGTCAGCTTCTTTTTTTCTTTATTAATTGTGTGTTGATTCACTGTTGATGATGGATTCGGGTCAGAAAACAGAATGCAGGGCTGCTGTTGTTCATAGCTAATTAACAGGTGCGGCGGTATTACGGTACAGTAGGTTGCTGCCAAACAGGTGCAGGGATGTTGTGGTTGGTGAAAAGCAAACAGATCCAGGTGTGAAAAGCTCCAGAGGCAGGTAGCTAGCAGGTGTATGAGAGCAGGCCTGGGTGGTCTCAGAGCAGAGGTGATGCCAGGGGCCAGGCTGGCAGCCATCACCCAGCTGCTCGGTGCCACCTGCCTGACTGCGGGAGCGAAGCCTAGCATTCTCTGAATAAGCATCTGATTGATGTAGCAAAAACTCCGGACACCGTCGGGAACGATACTTAATGGATGCACACAACCACACAACACAGACACGTGTACACACACACACACACACACACACACACACACACACACACACACACACTATCACCTGCAGCAGATGCCTCATTGCACACAGCGCGCTTCAGCCCCTTCAAACAAGTGTTGGTTCCCCTATACACAGTGTGTGAGGAAAGGCTGAATGCCCCTCATGTCCTACTTAGAAACAGTATTGTTCTGCTGCAATGAAGATCATGTTCATCATTCAGACTGCTCTCCATATGTGGGGAGATGCAGACACACACACCTACACACACACACACACACACACACACACACACAGGGACTGGGATTGAAGCCCAGAAGAGCATATGAGAGGAAAGATGAATGGTTTGCCTTCAGCATTCAGACTTGAGGGTTTTTAGCTTCTCCTCTCTCTGACTTGTTCCCCCGTCTCTCTCTCTCGCGCTCTTTCTGACTCACTCACACACACACACACACACACACACACACTACCTTAGACCATGTCTGCCTTTTTTGAAGAAATTACTTGGCTACAGTTGTCAAGCAGGCTCACACCGAGTACTCATCTCTGTTCTGATCTGGGTCATTCTTCCCAACAGACGCACACACACACACACACACACACACACACTCAGCAGGGTGATGAAAGTCAAATGCAATCATATACCACACACAAGCAATGAGCGTGCTCTGAGAATAGGAAACTTTGATAATGTTTGATAGTGCTTGATGTGTATGACCTGAAACTCCTGTGTACATACACACATTCCTGTTTCTGTCCATCCCCCTAGTTTTTGTCTCTTTCAGTTAGCTGGATTTGAATAAAAATGCATCCACTGAATAGCTGATCATCATTTGGGTGTAAATGGCGGCATCTCTGTTGTGAGAATCCCTACAGGAAAGTCCTCCACTCTTGTAATATCCTTCCTCTCCCTCCTCATCTTCCTCCTACGCCCACTGCTCTGACTCCTAAATGACCTTGCCGTGAATGAGTGAGACACAGAGGAGAGACTGATCACGAAGAGAGAGCGAGACGGAGAGACTAATGAGTCGATGTGAAGGAGAGCTGTTTAATCTCAGGCTTTTGTTTCACAGATCTGTGGTGAAGAATGTAATGAAAAAGACTATGGGATTGCTGCGTGTTACACATTAATCATAGACGGTGTCTGTCTGGCTCCATGCGTCAGTGTGTATCTGTGGGTCTATGAGTGCATGTGTGTGTTGTTGTTTTTCTTACGTTACAATAATGTTTCATTGGTGAGCTCAGGGGTCATTCTTCTAAGAGAACTTTTTACTCTACTAGAAGGTTTTTATTTAATTACCATGACAAGATGGAGATAACCTTTGATCTTCTAGCACTGACCTGACCTGAGCTGAATATCTGCAGCCTTCTTCTCTCTCTAAAAAGAATGAGTCAGTCTTGGTCAGGCTCAATTGTCTTTAATATTAACACCTGTACAATCTAATGCAATCCAATACAACAGCCCAGCCATAACATCTATTTTTACAAAGCTCCGAATGTTGTAGTTAAAGGTGTGTTGTACTGGACTTCTGCAAATATTTTGTCCTTACTATTTACATACATGGGGCGGACAGAATTTGAGAAACACCTCAATATAATGCAGTCCAATACAATACAGCCATTATGACCTCAGTGCAAAACAAAAGTGATTTAACACCTCTAAAACAGTATTAACAAAAACTGAACATTATAGGCATCACAAAAATAGACTTTATGGTAGAACTGTTGTATTGAGTTACATTACACTGTAAAGGGGTGGGTGGGGGGCTGACCCTCCCGGGAAAAACCACCTATTTAAGCTTCATAAGACGTTATGCTGTGCTGTTTGTGTCCCTGTCTGTGTATTGCAACCTTGAAGTTATGCAAAGGGATATGACCCCAGTAAGATGCCCAGAGAGGATGTTTGTTAATTAGTATCATGTTTTTTAAAAGGAAACAAATTTTGATATTCTTCATTATCAATAAAACATAGAGTTGACAGCCTGCCAGTGCAAACACTTGAATGTAAAATTAGAACAGCGAGCCAATTTGACATTTGTGAAGAGCCCAACAGCTGCAGACAGTTTTGTCTCCACTTAAAACTTTAAAATCTCAGCGCCCACCTTGCTAATCAAGTACCACGATTCACGGACGCCTTACTCTGGGGAATCTTTGCATCGCGGTTCCCACTTTCACTGTGCCAGCAAATCATTCTGGCATTACAACGCAGGTTATTGGCAACACCCAGTGGTGCGCGGTCAGGGCCAGCAAGGCCTTCTCTGCTGGATCATAATTTGATAAAAGTTAATTTAATTTTGAATTTACTTTCCCTAAATATATAAAAATATTCTTCATATTCTCTTCATGTTCGTGTTGTTTTTAGGTTAGAGTTTTTATCCAATCAG
>JAVQJD010086384.1:0-12347 GCA_036023655.1 Nannoperca australis
TGAAAAGTTCATATTATATTATATGTAATAATTATTATATATTATATTATAAGCAATAAAAAACACTCTTGCTCAAGCTGCTGCAGCCTTACCTGGGCTGGTATGACCAGCAGCTTCTGGTGGCTAATGTTAACTAACTTGAGATAATGCTGTGTGAGTTCTCGGACTTTATGATCTATTATCATTGACTTGTGCTGCCGTTACACTATACGTTTACTATTATTCCATAATTGTTTCTTGAAGCTCTGGCCTTTAATAAGTTCATATACTGCTTATGAATGATAACTAGGGGGTTAATATAAAGTGTTACCAATATATTTACACTACTGATTTTGAAAATGTAATTGGAAATGATTGCGGTAATGAGCGACGCACTGCCTTTGTTAGACTGGTGACTGAAGAAACAGATCTTTTGTAGGATTACATTGTTTCTCAATTCTCTTTTCTCAATTCTCTTCTTTATTCTCAATAAAGGAAGTATTAACTGGAGAGACATGCAGCTTTCAGTGGCAATCAGTCACGAGTGGCTCTGTGACATGAAGCATGTGATCTTGTTTATATGTACAAGAAGAGCAGACAATGAAAAAAGATGGATGAATCGCTAGAAATTAAAATTCAAAGGAACCCATTTGTCCTTTATCCCTCCTCATCTGTCTGCAGAAGCTAAATAAATCTCCTTATTACCTGTGGTTAAAACTTGCGAGGTGCACAGAGGGATTTGAACCAAGCTGGAGATATACCACATATTTCACCACATCAGCTTTCAGTAAGTGAGTTAGTGATCTTGAGTGATATATCCCCGTATGTCCCTCTCCTTAAATGAGTTAGTATGTGTCTAGCGGGCGTGTCGCCCAGACACCTTGGTGATGGATGAGGCCCTGAGGAGATGGGCTGTAAAAAAGGCTGATTCTGGCACTCAAGGGTGAGATCACTTCCTCAATAAAAAAGCATTGTCCCGAATCATCATGGCAAGGTATGAATGCTGATTAGGGTATTAGGCGGAGGAGAGCTGTAAAAATAAATCAAATGAGCTGTTAGTTAATGTGGGGCCCCCCCTCTTATACAGAGTGGTGATGTCTGAAACTGGTGACCAATTCAAAGAAACTGTTAAATAATCAAATGTTTTTGGTGGAATTATTATTGTTTTCAAACATTAGGTTGAAGAAAGTGCATCTTCAGCTGGGTTTCACCTCGAAAAATGGTCCTTCAAAAGAAAATTAAGCAATGATGATAATTATGAGGATTTTCTAACTCACTCGAGTATGTTTTTGTTCTGATTAACTGGATTTTTCAGTCATTCTAAAGAGATGTAGCTATTGAATAGTAAAACAACTTTATCTCTAATTCATACAGGACATAGAGTGGACATCCCTCACTGGATCAGGAGTGTGAGAAATTTGTTATAAGATTTAAATGAGATATAAATGGGAATATGAGTTGCATGTTACACTTATGGTTTGATAATAATGATTTAAAATCTTACATTTCCACTAGTTTCTGTTTATGAAGGGAGTTTTTCTACAAACATTTCAGTCACAAAGATCTTTCACCCACAAATGTCATTAAAAGTTCTGAAAATTACATCTCCTCCTTTTCACTCATTGAAAATGTATCAATATGCAAATGTTCAAAGGTTGAAATAATCTGTTTCCAAGTAGTTTTCTACTTCTTTGTTCATTGATGCATGTTTGGTTCTTCCTGCTCGTCCAAACGCGTCTTAAACTGGGATTTAAGCTGAGCACAGAGAAACGTGGACAATGTGAAACAGCCTTCTAGTGTTACTCTGCACATACATAACACTCTGCACAGTGAAGTTCCAGAGAGAAAAGCATATTTTTGAGTGGAGGGGCACTTTAACTTTAAGTGGAAAATACATCATACTAAGATATTATTGTCTGGGAGGCCCCGTTGTCCGGCACACCATGTAAGATAATGTTTAATTCAGAAGTGTTGAGGTAGAAGAAGAAAACAAGACACCAGCGTGGTAAAATACAACCTGGCCCTGATTCCCCCTCTTGAAATCGTCCCAGGATGCTGCTCGCGTTTAAAACTTTTATGCCTTCTTGCGGCACTACCACGAACCCCCCACGACAAACTGTTAGTAAATCTGCTGCTGTACCTCTTGCCTGTCGTTCTCAATCATTCCCCCGCAGCAGATGGACAACTGTACATGTGCAGTTAGAGGTCACACGAGGACGACACTGAGAAAAAGGACCTTTTCTGCACATCAGGGCCTTCAGGTCATTGCTGCTGCGCTGCTTTGTGCTGATAGGGACGACAAAATCAGAGTTCAGTTGATGTAGTTTTGATGTGTGACTGTTTCCTGCTTTAGCATGACAGCATAGTGCGATAATGACTGGGACTGAGAATAAGAGCCACTGCAGCTGTACCCGCATACTGAGTTTCTTCCCTGCTGCCATTGACTCATACTGGACACTGCCTCCAACAACACAACCAGCAGCTGCTGCTTGGCGTCATCGTGTGGTCAAATAGCACATTACAAGCAACACCATGTACCGTACACTGGTTTCAGTAATGAGTTCATGTTATTCTCAGAAACAGTTAAAGTCCGTATTAGGTTAAAAGAAAAGTGTGAGTTTTATAGAGGGCCTTTCATCCTCATTTGTTGTCGACCTTTGATCAGTCAAAATGTCTGAACAAGGTCTCACCAATAACTTTAAAATATTCATGTTCATTAATATAACTGTCCACTGCTGCCAAGATTAAAGCAAAGACATAAAATAAATAAAAACACGATTATACTGTAGAAAATTAGAGGTTTATCTTTAGGCTTTTTTTGGTCATTAAATTTGGCTTAAAACAATTATATTCAACAGCATACATAAATACATAATAGCTAAGATATATAGTTAAATTATCATTGTTTGGGAGAGAAAAGAGACTTTCCTCCTCTGCATTTACAGACAGACTCTCATTATAAGATGATTGATTTAGCTAATGAGGTAATTAAGATAATTATTTCATTATCTCAATAGTATTTGTAGCCATTGTCCCATAATAGAAGGGCTCAGATGAATTTAGGCACATCCACAGGAACAAATACACAGCATTTTTCTGCTTATAGCCGTCAGTGTGTATTTTGCTTAAACTCATTCATCTTTTTATGTTTTATGTGAAGAAAAAAAAGTATACATTTTCATGTGAACTCTCAGACCATCTACTTAAGCTGAAGTTTACATTGGACAGAACAGTGTTTCTATGATGATGGCAGGACACCAATAGCAGCAATAACTAAAATGTGAATGTAGAGGACATGGTCACCTGCAGTGAGAGGGCAGTCTGTGTCCTGCTCACGGACGCTTCAACGGGGGAGACACTGACACGGTGAAATCAAATTGTGAGATAAAGGATGGCTTCACTTCTCATTATAACATATACACACAAATACCCGACCAGTTCAAGCTGAGACCAAACAGAATGTACAACATCACACTACATGGCACTCACAGTTTAAATAGGCAAGTACCTATAGACTCTGGTTGTTTTCTTTCTACATATTATAATAAGTACCCATAACAAATATGAGGCACACATTGTTATAAGAAAGAACACACCAACAGGGCACCAGAGGGGTGATATGGCCACTACCACTGCAACCTGACACCTGGATGTTACCATGGCACTGTTGAAAAAAAGCAAAGGTTGATGGGAGTTTTTGGAACACGCATGCAGTTTGTTGGAGGCTGTTTTAGCTCTGATACCAGATACTATGCTTCTTCCTCGTGCTCTCTAGGAAACATTAGCCTCGAGGCAGGGACTGAGACATGGCGGATCTAACATTTTACTGAAGTGTCTCTCATCATCTGTGAGCAGTTGAAGACGGCAACTCAGCAAGTAAAAGTATCAGGTGTAAAATATTGATGGGGCGACAGGTGTGATCCTATAATCGCCCGGCAGGTCTTTGCCCTTCTGATCGATGTATCACACAGCGAGGGGCTGCCAGCACCCCCGCCACAGGCCGAACCACGGACCACAGCACTGGTGAGTCTCTGAGTGGACACACTTCTGTCACACGGCCCCCCCCCCCCCCCCCCACCCTCCCATCACTCCTTCCTCATTTTGCAACAACGATGTCTAAACCTACAACATCTTGGACACTTTCTACTCGGGAGCTTGTCCTGGATCTTGCAGGAACAGAGCACGAAATTGTGGCATTATTACACTTACTGAACAGCACCATGTTGCCTTCAGGGTCTACCAGTATACTGTATAATCTACCAATATATACATGCAGAGACCTGACTTGTTTTAGAAGAAATATAAATAGCTAAATGTGACTGATTAAGGAGTGTGGTGGTACCTGCAGGACAGAAACTAGGCCATGAGAACACGTGTGTCTCCAGTTACAGTGCTATCTCTTCTACAGTATGTGCGATCGTCTTTCTTTCTCACAGGGTTGACTTGTGACATAGACTTCTCATATCAAATATAAACCCAACAGAAGTCTGATTGAATAAAGGAAAAACAAGGTTTTGACAGAAAAAGACATTCACATTTACCAAGGAGACATTTAGATGAGCAGGTCATGTGCTCTAGGGCAACATGAGGCTCAGATCTTTGTCATTTCTTTAATTATATGGCAATTCACAAATTAACTAACAGATATTTTTTTACAAAACCTCAGATAATAATTGGATGATTGTAAGAAGATATTTAGCAATATCAAACCTCAGATCATATACAAATCAATCAGATACTAGCAGGGTTGCCTGTTAGCCATGCTGAAGACAGCAGTCAAACTAATATTCTTGCGTGTGTTTACATCCTCCAGATTCACGGAGCCCCACTCCTCCTGGAGGAGGAGGAGGAGGAGGAGGAGGTGAGCGGGCAGAGGGAGGTCAGGGAGGGCAGCCGGTCGTCCGGGAGCTGTGGTTCATCGTAGTGATGGCAGGCATCGCCCTGCTGCTGATGGCCATCGTGTTAGGAGTCATGCTTCATAAGGTAAGAGTCGGTTACTTTGTGCCATACAGTGTGTAAGGGTGACGGCCAGGAACGCAATGACCCCAGCGTCACAGGTCAGTGTCACTGAATGGTAAAGTCCTTTTGAAAGTCCTCTTCTTTCATCAGTAAGAAAACGTTGCACTGTAGTGCAGCTTCAGCATCACTTTTAGGAGCCTCAACTATGTATCCTGCACTAGGTCCTGAACAAACCCCCCTTCACCAGAGAAAGGCCCCCGCTGGTGGCCCTGCCCATGCAGAAGAGGAACCCCATGGCTGTTTACCCAGCCAGCAACTCTGTCCTGGTGAGGGGACATTCGTTTACTAATCACTAAATGGAGAAGAGAAATTTTCAATGCCATGTCACAGTAGAGAACGCACACATGTAACTAATAACAAGGGCTCTTTAACTGGAGCACCTAAATGAAATGCAGCCATAATGTTAGTGATTACTGCTGTGATTTTCTTGCTAAGATGTAAATTTAATGTGAAAAAGGTCTTTTCTGTGTAGAAAACAACATACTTTTACAATATTTCTATAAAGTAAGGTTTATTTAATTGCTATATAAATATTTTATTAAGCTGGACTCTGGACCTTGGCTTTATCTTTTATTATCTTATCTTTTTTTATTAGGCTGTGTATTATCCTGTGTCTAGTTTGCCAGAACACCCCAATAAAAAAAAAAAAAAAAACTGAATAAAGAAAATGTGTGCTGCATAGTATAAGTCATTTAATTATTGACCATCTATGGACTAAATGGATTTTGTATTGTGGGACAACTGAAGTCATCTATGTAGGTATGTATGTTATATTTTTGCCTCATTCCAATGGGACATTTTGAACACAGAAAAAGATTTTTGCAAGTAAAATAGCTAGATTTTGTAGAGAAATCATAATGTACAAAGAACTATTTAATTTGAGCAAACAAAAACCTACAAAATATAACTTAGTCTACGTTTGTGCAAAACAATGCACAAACTTATAGTGAATATTATTGAACATTGCATTTCTCCCTCTTGTTAAAGTGTCACCCACTCTCCTCCTCAGTTTGACACTGTACCCGACACAACAGCCTTCTCCAACAGCGTAACACTCAAGGGCTTCACCATGAAGATCGAGGTAATAAAAACAAACCCCCACACGATTGCTCACCAACACCTACTGAAAATAAATAGCCATCTCTCTCCCCTCCCGTCAGGAAGTGGTGGAGGCCAAATGCGAGGTCGTCGATGAGCTCCCAGCGCAGGTTGAGCTGGGGATCTTCAGCGTGAGCTCCCTGAGGCGCAGCGTCAGCCAGGTGATGGACAGGAAGTCGCTCGCAGGAGACGACGGAGCGTGGGACCCCAACATTTCAGGCCATGACAGTGGGATGGTGAGAGACGCCAAAAACGTATGCTGAGCCTGTTGAGACCACTCCGTTACCACAGACACACCACAGAGATGAACTGCTGTCATTTCAGAGTATTTTGTGATGCTTCTGGGTCCAGTTGCATACAGATAGACTTAGTATTTGACATAAATGTAACTTTAAGTCAGACTTGCTATAGATGCTTAAATTTACCTGTTGAAGATTCCCCATGAGAGACTAATATAAGACTGACTTAGATAGCTTAGATTCTGTCGCGCAGTGCATTATAGGTGAAATAGTACACTTCAATCCGGTTTAGAGGGGTGGTATTAACCTTTCATAATCCGTTCTATCTGAAGATATTAGCACCTAATCTGATCGTTTCTTTAGTGGAATACATATATTGTTTCTGCGCATGTTTGCACCACATGGGGTAACATTAATCAATTGGATTACTTTTGTAATGAAATTACTCTTGTATTTGATTTTCATTTCATAATGTCATTACTTTTGTAATACGATAACTTGTGTAATCCGATTACTTTTTAATAAGGGTTACTTTTGTAATATGAAAGCTTTGCAATTTGATTACTTTGGTAATCACTTTTGAAAGCTGATCAATTTGTAATCTGATTACTTTTTCAATGGCATTACTTTTGTAATCTGATTCAGGCTGGTTACTTAGTAGGAACAGAGTGCTGAACATTACGATGCGTCTGTGCTGTCAGTGACAGACAGCAGCACCACAGGTAACATCAGGGTTAATGAAATACCACATACAATAACACCTGTAACAGAGCCTATTGAATGTAAAAGTGTTACCGTATATGCGATCTATATGTCTTTGTGTCTTCTAACTGATATTCTATCAGATTGTTGCCATAGCAACAAAGCTCTCACCTTAGGCTTGGCCACGGGGAGAGGTGGCGAACTTTCCTACCTAAAATCAAATCGGTCTTAGACTTAACCTGACGATTTAAGACTAGTCTAAGGCCAAGACTTATCTTAAACTAAGTTTATGCAACTGGCCCCTGGTCTAAGAGAATGTATCTTACTAACATCTAACAAATGCATTTTCACAGGTGGGAACCACATATACACATAGAAACAAGTATTAGTATTGTTAGTGTGTTAGTACAAGTATTAACAAGACATTAGCACACTTTATTTATACAGATGCAGAAAGAACTATTTAAAAGAGCCAAAGAACTTCAAAGTGACTCCTGCATCGTCCGTTTAACAAGCTGCGTTCTCCTCCCTTACAGTTTATGGACGATGAGGAATTTGTTGACACCATCAAAGGTTTCAGCACCTTGAGGAAGGAGCACACCATGTTCACGGACACCAACCTGTGACCAGAGGACCTTTTTCAACCTGACAGTTGAAATGCTGAACCACTGTTCAACATTTCGACAAGCAAGGACATCCTGACCAGTAAAAGTGACACTGTATCTGATAAAGAGTTGTGAAGAGGTCAGACGCTGAGGAGCCAAAACCGGACTCATGACAATATCACTGGAATAACTGTGGCGACTGGGAGAAGAAAGGAAGCGGGGGCGTCACAGCCCTGACATTTAAAGGCCACTGGACAAGATACATTGTGAGCATATGCTTAACATTAACATTAAAACTTCTCATCACTGAATACAAACTCGATATTTTCCTCTCTAATTCCTGGTAATTTTGTAACTTTTGTAGTCGTCTTCACTTGTCTTTAGTTGCTGTTTTGTTAGCAAAGCTTGTTGTGAACTTGCACCGTTTCTCTAGTGGATCCTTTCATTAATCTTGTGGATGCAGCTTGCACGTGCCATTAAGTTAAGTTAGTCAGTAGAGGACCATGCACTAAACAGACTTTCTTCCCTCCGGTTTTTCTTTTACCCCGAGTACTTGATGCATTTTAAGATATTTTGCCGGAAGCTGAACGATGAGGTTGAAAGATTAGAGATCTATGTGGTCTGGTCAGATGCATCAAACTGGGGAATATGGAAAATATTTGGTCGATTGGTTTGATCGAGTGTCGGATTGAAACTTTTACACAAAACCCGGATGGATTTTGTTGAGTTTGATATGAAAATACTTTTAGAAAATGGGGACTGAAACTGGTTGCTTGCTACTTTATTGGCTCACACAACCAGCGTCAGACCTTAACATTCAAGCAAACAGTCTTCTGAATTATTCAATTATCAAGAAAACACATTCATATAGTTCAGTTATGAACAAGGAGAGGAAAATCAGAGCAATTATCAAGTGTAACTGTTCAGGTTTTCTGAAGGCATGTGTAACTTTGTTGTAGGAGGTATAAAAATACTATTGGTTTCCTTTTTTAACTAAAGTAATTTTAATGAACACATCTGCAACTATGTAAGTGAAAACAACACATCTCCAAATTTGGTGATTTGGTTTCTGCAGGATTAAAGTAGAGAAAATCAATCAAGAAAAATAACCACACACACACACACAGACAGAGACACAAAGTCTTCACATATTAAATTTATTTGAAATGAGTTGCAATGCAATGTGGGCACAAAACACTTGTACCATTACAGTCAATAATATGGTTACAAAACAAACATTTACATAATAAATTAATATACTGTACTGCAGTACCACATTAAACATAAGACCCCAAACTGAGGAATTATATTGCATTAAAAACAAAAGGAGTTGGTTTAATGTACAAAAATTGTCAGGCATTTACAAAGGCAGCCTCTCTTCCTGTTGCTTGTTTAGTTGTACATATATAAATATAAATCTCTAAATTGTAGTCACTGATATGTCTGCTAACAAGAGGCCAGACGAGGAGCTCTGGCCTGAGACGAGATCCTCCAGTACCTTTCATGCCGACTGCCATTTCATTATAAAACAAAAAACACTTGAACATTTACACAGTTGGTAGCGTGACCATTTTCATTTAAGCTTCTGGAAGATTCTGATCCGACTGATTGAGGGACGTTTTCTTAAGATGACTCAAGCCGTCTGATGTTTGCCCTTTTGATATCTTTCAAATTGAATGCTTATTTGCAACATGCTCTTGTCCCTTTAGTGTGATATGAACATGTCCACAAACAAACTAATTCATCATTATTAGAAATGTGATTGCAGCAGTAAAGTGCACGTAGCACGTGCTAGATTGTGAATGTTTTCAAAGCAGGGCACAGCAGAGACAGCAGTTACATAGACATCGTTCGATATAGCACTACGAGCTTGTCTTCCTTTACAAAAAAATAAATGGACCCTCAAATTTAAGCAACCATTTTGTGCAATCTTCCCTAACATACGTGACACTTTATCACACCCCTTTTCATCTTCCTTTGCCCTTTTCTTCTGGCCACATGCATGAGACCAATAAAAGTAAATTCCTTTTCCTTCTCCGACATATTAACCACTGATTTTCTAATAAATCTCAGTCTACCGGTAGACGACTACATCTACACTTTTGTCACTGGACTGCTACACCAAGCGGATGCTACTGCAACCTACAGAAGTCTTCATCTGTACCATTTATATGCTAGCTACATCTGCTACTATTAGCAGAGTCTCGGAAGTTCAGCATTAAATTGTGTCTTAATGAATCATGACATAATCAACATCTATAATGCTACCCTGATTTAGTCAAGAGGCTACCGCGGTTACCTCCATCTGCTCGTCCGAGCGTTTAGAGAAATTTGTGAAAAGATCAAAGTGCAGCAAGTCGAAGTCTAGCTGATATAAAGTGTTGCCAGAAACATACAAGGAGTCAGGAATGTCAGTACCCTTCAGAAACAAGATTTTAAACTACTAACACTGATGATCGTACCTGAGAGCTAGACTAGACCTGATTGGACAGTGAGTGGTGCACCTGCAGTAGCTGGTGATCTGAACGTTAGCGTACCAACTTGCTGATGACATGCAGTGCTAGATTGGAGGTACGTGGTTTTAAAGGGGTTCTCCAGAGATTAAGTGCTGCACTACCATAGAAGTTAGGAGACTTGCAAAAGAGGCATTATAAAAATTGAAATTTAAAAAAAGAGCGGCAACGTCGGTGGCAGAAGCAGAGATATTCAGACTTTTAGTCTCCAAAAACACAGGGTCCTACAATTCCCATAATGCACCTTGACCCTAACCGCTTACTCACATCTTTCAAACTCCATGCCATGAGTTTGTAACACTGGCTTTCTGTCATAAATTTGTAGTCGCAAGCCCAAGCTGAGGCGACCCTGATGACATCACCAGGGTTATTTTTCACAACTTGAATGAGAAGACATTACACAACTGCTTTTTTCAGGCTGAGAACAACTACATATGACGTGTTCACTAAGTGTAATGTGTAAAATCAGTGGAGTACCCCTTTACATGCTCATGTTTAAATGCCCATGATGACCAATAAGATAAATTGATGGAACTGGATGCATGACAACTCTTCATGTTGACGTGATTTTGGCACCACTAGCTTAAGCTTCACTACACTAATCTAGTGGGGGCCACTACATGACCAGATCACTGACAGACTAAAGTGCTACCACAACATTATCAAACCGAACATAATCTTAATGACACAGTTTATCTATCGATTTGACCCGTTTGGTCATTTTCTACCGACGCAAAAAACTTGTATACGAGGTATTTGCAGACTTGTGTAATGAAGGCTCCTGGGGAAGTGGTAAAGTTGTCGGGGGGTGGGGGTGGCGGTCACTACTCGAGGGCTTAGAGGTCAATGGACAGCATTTAAAAACATCTCAAAAAAAAAAAATCTCACTAAAAACAAAACCATCTCAAAAAAATATGCTTTACATATTTGTTCATCCAGCTATTACTTTCTCAAGTCGTTACACTCTTTTTCCCTTTTTCAAAAAGTAAAAAGTTCCCAAAATTGTGCAGTTTCTCTTAATTGTATACAAAATATTTAATTTTAACATTCAACTAACAAAACATTGAGCATAAACCCAAAACCAACATGCAGAGCCTACGGTTTGGGGTTTTAAAATTAAAGGGTTTGCTCTTTGATCCTTAGCAAGCAGAGTTTTCAACCCCAAGACATAATTATATGCAATGAATCAACAAATGCTATTTAAAGCAAAAAGGTTTCCATACAGAAAAGGATTAATAATTGATAGCGTGATCAGCCCGGCACTTTGAGATTCAGAGAGAGAGCCAGGATTTGTTTCGTATTCGTTGTTTGCTTCGTCAGCCATAAACTACACTGATGCAAATGCATCTGATTTACAAAACAGATGGCTCGGCCTGCTGATGAAGCCCACGGGATTAAAATATACCTGACCCTTCACCATTCAAGAGCCACTAATCAGGATGGGAGGTGTTAATTCTAATACTGATTACTGGCATCCATAGACATGTCATCATGCAGTCAGGGTACACAGGCTTGTAGCACTCAGGCATTAAAAAGTTAAAACTCGACAAATGAAAAGAACTATACAGACTGAGGAGTTATATTTAGAGTTAAAATCTTAGGAGCAACAACAGTGGCAGAGTTAAAAAAAATGCCACCAGGAAAGAAAGTCTATATGTTGAAAAATGGGGAGGAAAGAGGATTTGGATTTTTTATCCATTATCTGGGACCCTCCGGATTACCAGAACCGTCTTCTGATGGTCCAAAGAATGGTTCTGGAAACAGGAGGCTCGCCTTTGGCTTTTACGTGGGACACAGAACTGTGGAGACAAGAGCAGAGCAGTTGATTATCAGTGCTGTTTGGTACCCACATGAAGGAGAGCTGCACATGATGGGAGAGCAACTACCACGAGGAAGAATGTGAGAGGAGAGAGAGAGAGAGAAAACTAACAAACAGGTGAGAAGCAGACACGTGAACAGCTGCTACTACAAGCTCACAGTGGAGGGGGGTCGTGTGTGTGCGTGAGTGTGTTTCAGGGCGGGTGTAGTGCGGCCGCAAGCTCCGCACAGCGCGATAGGCACTACAGCGAACAGAGCGAGTGAGGGAAGGCTGCTGCTGCGGGGTGGGGGTAGTGATACTACAAAGAGGTGGGGAGCGAGCGAGAGACAGCGAGAGAGAGAGAGAGAGAGACAGCGAGAGAGAGA
This sequence comes from Nannoperca australis, assembly GCA_036023655.1. NCBI lineage: Eukaryota > Metazoa > Chordata > Actinopteri > Centrarchiformes > Percichthyidae > Nannoperca > Nannoperca australis. The sequence continues at coordinate 12,340 of JAVQJD010086384.1, forward strand.
GAGAGAGA
>JAVQJD010086388.1:0-15477 GCA_036023655.1 Nannoperca australis
TGTGTCACACTGTTGCGAGTCTGATCCGAGCGTGGCTGCCCGCGACACCGACACACACACACACACACACACACACACACACACACACACACACACACACACACACACACACACACACATTTAATTTAACAGTAGTTGCTTTTACACCAGTGATCAAATAGAGTAAATACACGCACAAATATATACATACAAGGACTTACAAATAAATATTTGTATTTGTATAAATGCACACACACATACACACACACACATGCTAAAGCTACATACACATACAAACTGAGGTGTGCTGGTCCTTTGCCAGCAGACATCTAGTGAAAGACAACTTTGTCTGCATGAAGAAAAGTAAAAGGGAGGAGGAAGGAAGAGGGGAAGAGGGGAGAGGGAGGAGCGGAGAAATTAGGACAATAAGGAGGAGAAAAGGGGGGGAGTAGAAGTGAGTGTGATCAAAGATGGGTATTATCAGCCTTTAGAGAGGGATAAAGAGATAAATTGTGAATTTGTGTTTTTTAGAAAGCAAGAAAGAAAGAAGAAGAGAGGTCGGAAAATGAAGACTGAGAAGAGGGAGAGAGAGTCAGGAAAACAGATAGCTAATAGAGAGAAAAATAAAATGAGTGTAGAGATAAAGTGAGAGTGAAAAAAAGAGGGGGGAGCTGCAGAGAAACAGAGTGTGTGTTGACAGTATGGCAGCAGTAGCAGTAACATTCCTGGCTGAACAGATCAGCTGGCCTGAGGAGAAAGACAAACACAGGAGAGGAAACCACGTCTAGACTACTGCTGGACGCGCACACACACACACACACACACACACACACTGAACAGGGACACCAAAAATACACAAATTCACAGACACACATCAACCTGCTGGTTAGACAAGGTGGGCGACTGCCAAGCACTGCCAAGAACCTGGTGGGGGGGGGGGGGGGGGAAGGGTGGAATAGAGATAGGGGGAAAAGAAGGGGCCGGGAAGAGACAAACAGGGAGAGGTGGGAGAAATGGGCAGAGGGTGTTACAACGGGACACCAGTTTAGCCTCAAGTTTTGTAAACTTTGCTCCATGGGTATCCTGCAGGACACCGATGATATGGAAAAGTACTGAGGGTGGATGAACAATAAAGGAGGGAGTGCTGAGCACTTTCTGTGATTCCTCTTGAATTCAGGACTATTCAGGACAAGTGGTTACTTGGTGTCCCATTCTTTAATTATTCTGTTACCTCAGGGCATCAAGATTAATCAATCACATCATTCCATCACTGTCTGCTCTCCCTCTTTTTGTAACGTCACCTTGATAGCCAAGCTTTGAAGGTAATACATGTCAGCTTTCAACTTCAATACATTAACATCTCTACACTGTGATTTCAGTATCTGCTGGATTTCTTTATGGCACAAAGGAAGATTATTTAATGGCACAAATCAAATCGAGGGCTGCTGTTCTTCAGAAACCAGGTGACATGAAGAGCAAGAGTAAGAAGACCTTTCAGCTTAGATTCTCTTTAAGTGAAATACTTTAACCCTGAAGGACAAGAATAAACTTCAAAATAATGAATCTTTAACAGTAAACTAGTGGAAACCCTGAAAATTTACAAATTTGGTTAATCAAGTTAATCTGTATAATAATAAGAGTATAATAATAATAATAATATAATAATAATAATAATAATAATAATAATAATAAAGAGCTATTTACACATTTATACAGTCTGACTTCATATGTAACCAAATGTGATAATCTATCTGTATCACATTAAAGATCATCTAAAAATGGGATTAAAGTTTATTGTGTCACTGAGTATGAACCTCGACTTGCTGTTTCATGCATCTCCACCTCCATTGTAAACTCACTTTGCCCACATTCTTGACAAAATGTGGCAGCCTAGGAGAGAACAAGGCTGTTGTCACTGTGTAATAAGAAGCCAAGACAAACGGTTTGACATTTGAACAAAGAGTAAGGCTTACTGATAAGTCTCCGGGGCAGTGGGAGGAAGAAAGTATAACTGAAATGTAATTTCTTGTGGCCTAGAGTATCCCTCACTCATCTGAAGACTCAAAAGATGTACAACCTTTACAAAAACTACAGACAGAGCAAAGAGAGTCTTATCGGGTCAGGTGATGGCAAGAACCCTTTCACTAGGTGAGACAGTACATCAGGGTTGCCTGCTCACTGTCATTAAAAGCAACTGTCACTGACCTATGAACAGTATGACAGTGTTGGATAGAGATGTGTATGTAGTGGCCAGTCCATCTTTCCAGAGCTGTCCAGGCCTCTGGGAGAGTGGCAGGTCAAGCAGGATGTGAACTGATTGTTAATTGGTCAAAGGTAAGTCTAACTCCAAAGTCTAATCAGCTACAGTACCTGGAGTGGAAAATAGACTTCCTGTGACACTTCAACAAGTTTCACTGAGCAGTGTCCTTGGGGTTGACCTGCTGCACTCTCTGTCACCTTCTTCCTGCTGCTGGTGTTTAGTGTTCGTTGCCTCCTGGGATGTCACAGGGGTGTTACAACTCTGTCATTTTTTTAACTGATTACCACGGTGAGAATTAAAATTACTGTATGTCTTAAAATACGGTAAAAGACTATTATGAATACTATTATGCATTCACGGTAGAGGCGCCCCTCCACACAAGGGTTTTGTGTACGATATGACAATATATATATATTTATATATAAAATCTCCGGCGGTAGACACACACACACATATATATATATAGATATGTATATGTATATGCGTGTGTGTGTGTGTGTGTGTGTCTACCGCTGGAGATATTCTCATACCATTTGTACTGTGGTAGTTTAACATATCTGGGTGTATGAGGCTTTTGTGAACAATGCTGCAAATCAATGAGCAAGACTGTTTTATGGCAATATTGGATTTTTATATGATATTACATTAATATGATGGAGTACTTTAATTTTTCAGTTATTTGATTTGCTGGATTAGCCAGAGAACAAACATCCCTGTCTGATTATTTTATCCATAGCAATTTCTCAATTGATTTTCCTGAAAAGATATAACAATATATATCAACATTGTACTGTGAAATGACATATAGTGTAGTAGAGAAGTTTATTTTTATCCATATCGCCTACAAGTAGTCTTCATGAACTGCGACTTTTTGAGCACCGATCTTTTTCTGTAGATGCAAAACACAGTCATTTGACTGATGTGCCCTGAGGCTCATGAAAGACAAAAAGTAAACACGAATAACAATAATTACAAGGAGTTGATCCTGAATGTTATTTAATTATCAGTACTGCAATATCAAAATCAGATCGTAATAAACTTGTTCAGCAGGAGAATGCTGATAATTATAACTAAGCACAAATTGTATCTGAAGCAGACATTTTACTGCCATTAGGACAAATAGACTATTTATCACGGTCTTCTGTAATCAAGAACCAACTCAAGGCTTCAAATCTGCTCCAAGGACATCCATTGCAAAATATATGCACTCCATTGTTTCATATATACAATCAATTGTCCCAAGGCTCATTGTACAATACTGGAAAAATTCCTTCTAGCATTCAACCTCCATGGATATTGGCCATTAGCACACTTTAGATTAAAATCAGTTATATAAGTTCAATAAAGATAATTCATAATAGAAGATACAGTTTAGCTACATTGCTGCACATTATGGGATGTGGATTTGGATTTAGGGATAATGCTAGATGCCTAAAAATTACTCCAGCTGTTAGTGTCATAGTTCAACAGAATGAACAAACCCAAATGTGCAAGTCATCTGTGACGCATACTTTGCTTTGCTGAGTGGTGTTGCTAAATGACGGAGTGACACACGCTGCTTATTCATTGCCCACAGCTCACCGAGACTGCACCTCCAGGGGCGAGCTGTTGCAGATGGATAGCTTATTGATAAATGTAGCCTTTGTTGTATTTTGATGTGTTAGGTTTATGGAAATCCATTTAAATGTCACTACAGGACAGCAGACAATCTATTAAAACATGGCTGGAGAATTCTCTCACCAACCCAACAGGAGAAAAGCGGTTGGTTCAAAGGGTCGGGTTCATATCAGCTTGGCTGCTCTCTGTCTACTGTATATTATCCTAGAAGACACCATGTATAAAAGCTGTCTTTCCCTTTACAGTTCCCTTTGTCTGAGGCTTAGTCTCGACTTAGTATTACTACAGCCAAGCTGGTATAAATTAATTAAAATGTCTGTTAGCGTGGACGATAATGTTTTGCAAACTTGCATATGGGCTGATGAAATGTTCAACCTGATTCTTAGTGCTTTTAAATGATTCAGTGATACTTTGCATCATGTGTTTCTTTGTACTTAGCCTTAACAAGAGCTAAAACTATTTGAGGTAACAGTATTTAGGCTTTCAACTGAAACTGTGTTGGCATTGTGCATTTGCTTTGCATTTTATGGCGCTGCATCCTACATTGAAATCCTTTATTTTTTAACACATTTTCATAAATTATTGTAAGAGTGTGCCTGTGGATTATAAAAATGAAGATATGTAATCAAAAATGATTGTACAACTTCCACAATGAGTGCTTTGTACCTCAAGCAGCAATTAAAGCTTTGGGTTTTCTCAGAAATCTGTATATCAGCTTGGCACATCTGGATTTGGATTATTTCCTTTTGTTCTGCTTAAATGCCTTTATATCTAATGGGGTGCGCCTCAACAGTTATTTTCTAGTCATTCCACAAATTTTAAAATTAGTTTCAAGTCTCTTTTTGCCTGGGCCATTCAAGGACTTTCATAAGTTATTTCTGAATGCATTCCAGATTTAATTAGCTTCTATGCTTAGGATCACTGTCATCTTCAGCCGCATCCAAGATGTTTGGCAATCTTAGGCGGGTTCTGCTGAAGGAATTGCCTGGAATTGGCTCCCTTTATTGTTTCATCTTTTCCTACAGTGTGCTTAAAGGTAGAGAAATAGTTATAAGGGTGATAACCTGTGCCTGGTATCTGCCAGATATGCCACTTTTAATGACAGTGTAATTTAAGTTTCAGCTCCATCAGAGCGCATAATCTTTTCGCTCATGCATTCAGTCTTCCACTGTTTTTTTGTTGTTTTGGGCTAAATCAAAGCAACTGCTTTTTGAGTGTTTATTTTTTGGCTCTTCTTCTATACGGTAAATCCCACATTTAGGTTGTGTGGCTGTGACAAAAAAAAAAGGAAATGCTTGAATACTGAAAGGGCTGCATGTCAAAACCCATTTTGTTCTTCCTACAGAGCTTGTATGTAGGGACTGCTGTGTGACCTTCAGTCTCCAGGTTTTTATTTGCTCTTTAGCCTAATGCGTTTATGTTTTGCTGTAGGTGAAGTGGATAATTGTGGTTTTAATGTCTTCCTTCTGTAATAAGATACTCAATTATGGTTCATATGAACGTTTCTCTTTTTTTCCTTCTGCATTAAGTATTGCTCTCAGGTCTACCCTAGTTTGTTTTCCTTGTTTATTTCCTTAAAAGGATTGCCACAAATTATGCATGTCATCTGAATCCATTCTCACAATTAACACCAATAAACCAGTGACAAGTAAATAAAGGAATCATCAGAATCTGTTTCTGAAACCTACTGAGGCGGTCTCAAATTATGTGGGCATGATAATTTCAATACAGCCTTTCATTCACAGAATTATTTTTCAATAAACTCTAATCAACACTAAACACACAATTATAATAGTGGCTGTGATATGAAGTGATTTGATGCATGTTCAGACCTTTATAATTATGAGCTTAATAATGCAGACACATCAGGGATTCTTTTCAGCTACACACAGTAGTCAAATAAAATAAAAAATCATTAGTCTACATTTGTTCCCTTTTATTCTATAGACATTGTTTACACTTCTGTTATTATGCAAATTAATAAGTCACCTTTGGAATATTTGTTACGGCTCTCAGCACTCCTGTTTTCTCAATCTGTATGATCCATTTTAATCTCGCCACAATGGCTGAAGTCCGTCCAAGCGTGACAAATAGGTTCTGTCTGAAGGGCAGGACGGTACTGTGCAAATGTAAGATTTAACTCACTCTATAATTCATTCCATTTGGGAGATATCACAAAGTATAAATCAAATCACCAAAGGAGGAAGTTTATGGCACCAATATGGCAGTTTACATTCAGGTCTATGTACCCATATATTTTATGTGGCCTAAACAGCTTTTTCTACCTCAATCAAATTATTTTCATCACCCTCAGAAACTTTTTTGTGTCTTTTTGTCTATTGATTGAATTTTGTTTGCAGCAAGTTGTTTTGTACTGTAAAAAGAGAGCCACTTCAGAGAAACGTTTGCTTATGCTACAAATTCCCAAACCTGCTGCTAGGTTAACGGTGTTCTGTTAATGTTGTTTGAGCATATCGACACTATCGGGTAGAGGCTTGTGTATTACCTGGCTGTCAAAGAAATTTGCTATCTATAGCCATGCTCGTGGGTCTCTGAGGTTGCACTTAGCATTGTCACTGTGAGCCTTTTAGCATGCTGACGTTTGTATAATGTTCACCATGTTCACTATTTTAGTTTACCGTATCATTTGCTAATTAGCAGCAAACACAAAGTACAGCTGAGGATGATAGGGATGTCATACATTCTGCAGGTATCTGATCATAAAACAAAGTATTAGACAAATGAAAATGTTTAAACCAAATTTCACGGCAATCTGTCCATTAGTTCTTGAGACTTTTCACTTAAAACCACAAATGTCAAACTCTTGGTGGTGGATCACCATAATCATTGGGTTTTGTTTTTGGAGGACCGTGAATGTCTGTCCTAAATTTCATGGCACTTCATCCATCAAATAGTTGTTGAGGTATTTCAATCTGAACCAAAGTGGTGGCCCATCTGACCGACTGACAGACCAACACTGCCATCCCTAGAGCACACACGTCGGCCTGTCTTCTTTCTGTAGCTACAAAAACTACACAATTCTGCCTGACTTAACTAAAAACTCTCTGTTGTCGTTAAATATGAATTTAGATGACTTCACACAGCACGTACTGTACAAAACTGCAGTATGTGTTACTTCCCCTGTTCATGATACCAACCAACAGTGCCAGGACTAGTTTTCTGAAGGCTAAACGTGTGTGTGGTCTCTCTAGCCACTCTCTCCGCCCACTCCCCTGACACTTGGGTGAGATATGAAGAGAGACAGAGTGCTACCGAGGAAATATCTATGTGTTGACACGCTGAAACACACACTGTCGTCCTCCCTTTTCCTTCTCCTTTCCTCCTCTTGGTCTCCCTCTGTCTCTCCACCATCTGCTCCCCACCTTTCTGCTAGACTTCTCTCTGAGGGAGAGACCTTTAACCAAATGAAAATAGATAGTATTTCATCTTTATCTCAATGTGTAAATGGAGAGCATGCTACATCTCTGCAGCATGTTAGTGTACATTATGGGAGCTGAAATACATTTGTACAGCATTCAGGAGCATTAGGCAACCCAGAATCTTCAGAATCGTATGTGTTTAATTCTGAATGACATGATTACAGTAGAGTGTTTATTTTAAATTAAGATAGACTCTCCTTACCCAGATTTTCTTGTGGCGATTAAATGTTAAATACTGTCAGCCAGCCTGGTTTGACTCATCTAGAAATTCTGGGGGCAGTAACACACCTTTTATTTAATATTTTTTTGATAATTCAAGGTCATTTCATCTCCAGGTTTGATCTCTGTGCAGGAGGTGAAACACTTCCGTACAGAGAGCATGACAAATGTTCTGTTTTTAGGCCATGCGTATAGTTAGTAAGATTTTGCACTGAGCTACAGTACAAGGTGTTCTGATTAAAGTAGTCTGGCTCCTGAAGAAGAGGAGGAGGAGGAGGAGGAGGAGGGACTATTGATTTGGATCTCAGCTTGAAAAGTGGAAGAATCCCTGACTCGCAGATTTGCAGATGGCCAAACAGCAGGTTCTGTGACTGTTATTGTTGACATGTTGAAAACTGAAGAAGAAAGTTTTTTGTAGGTTTCGAGAGGGTTCAGATCTTTAGTAAACATAGTAAAACACAATGTCAAAGCACAGCAGAATTACCAGAATTTATTGAAAGAATTAAAATAAAAGTATTCAAACAGAAAGACTGCTTGGTGTTTAATGTTTAATAATTACTGTGCTCATCATATTATTATTACTGATACATTACTGTCTAAGGAGTAATGAAATGTTGAGCTATTCCTCAGTCAATCATCTACTAGCTAAACTGTTCACAAGATGAGATGTCAGAATATGGGTGGCTCACCACCATCCTAAGCAATTTCCTGGGAAAACCCTTGAATGAATGTATGCATAATATTTTGTACTTAGTAAGCCTCAAGTAATTAAGGCTGTTGAATAAATGTAGGAGTAAAACATACAAAGAAGCATAAAATGAAACTATTCAAGTAAAGAACAAGTACCTCAAAATGTGCTAAAGTTCACTAGTTGCAAAAATGTACCATTGCTGTTGTGTACTTTTATTTACATTAGTCTTGAACAGATGCGGCTTGAACCCAGTCATATCTGTTGAAACATTTTGTTTAGAGCCAGCTGGTTTTACAGTAATACCGGTCCTGTGAACAGGATTGTGGGTTGTGCAGGATGTATGGCAGTTAGGTACACTTCCTGAGGGAGCACCGTCAGCAGCAGCAGTATGGGCAACTGACGGTGTGAGGAGTCAAACTGCAACCTTTCTTAAATCAGATGTGATGGCTGAACTGTCACAACTTATTGTCTGTGGCCAAACTTTGCAGCCATTTTACGTCCTACTTAGCGAGCAGTCAGTCAGGCTGTCCTCAGCTGCTGCTTCGTGAGGAGCAAACTGTTTCCTGGTCGATTTGGAAAGTTCGGTTGAGTGTGTTCATGAGTTTGTGATTTACTCCTTTGCTTCAATTGACCCGGTGCAATATTACGTTTCTTGGCAAGCATCTTAGTGTTTTAACTAGCTAATTTGTTTTGCTGTTGTGCTTTCGAGGTGTCTGCCTGCCTGGCACTCCTTACTGGCTGACTGATGAACAGAGGTCAAACTTGAAATTTTGATGATGTATAGTGACCTGTGTGCTAATCTTGATTAAATATTATACTAGCTTAGTCATTGTGGTGTCCTCTTCAGTTGTATACACTCACTTGCCAGTTTAGTTGCTAAAACTAACACAATGCAGTACAACACCCCTGCAAGAACTCCTACTTTCCTAAAGTTATAATGTTCAGTTTCTGCTAAAAATATTTTACAGAGACATTAATCCAACTTTATGGTCCTTTTGGAAGCTGAAGTTTGTACTGCTGTTGAGTTGTATTGTATTAAACTGTGTTTCTAAAGGTGTTTCAAATTTTTTGTCTACTCTTATTGATGTTAATGGGGGTCGGTTAGTTTTAGTTCAGTGTACCTAATTAACCTGCAACTGAGTGATTTGTGTGAGGTATTTCATTGGAACATTCATCATCATGCTGTACGGTGAAATGAAACAGCAGGCGTAACTAACAATTCATTTCATTATCAAATTTTCTGTCAGTTGTTTTTGTGGTTAATGGTTAAGTTGTTTAGTTTGAAAAGTAAAAAAAATTGTAAAACATGACGTCTTCAAATTGCTTGTCCGATTACATTTACAATGGCAAAAGTTAGAATAAGGGAGCAGATCCTCACATTTAAGAAGCTGAAACCAAACAATTGACTGGCATTTTTACTTGACAAATGACTTCAATTATTACAAAATAATCAAAATGGTCGTCAATTAATTTTAAGATAATGCTGTCAGGGCTGAAACCAAAGGTAGTTCCCTCTGTGTGTGTGTCTGTTTTGATAACTAATTGGAGAGGATCATTTTTTTTCTTGGTGTTAATTGAATTTTGGGATTGTGGTTCAAACTCATCTCCCTCTCTAACACACACACACACACACACACTTTGCTGAGAGTGGATGAAGTGCATTCTTTGTCACAGTGAAGATGACTACAAATTCACACAAACTATTCACGGCCTCCTCAAAAGAAGAGAAGCGATTTGGTGACCAGGCAGACGACACCTTAAATCCCCACAGCCAGAACAGACTGTGGGAGCAGTGACTGAGAGGTAATCCACTCTCCTGAAGTGCTCTTCAGCAAAGCACTTCACCCAAAAAAACTATTCCAGTGGAGCTGACAGTAGACGACTGCAGTAACATGTAGCTTGTAGGTGTGAGTGAATGATGCAAGTGTGTGAATGTGAGTCAGGGTTTTACAGCCTGTCTGTCGCCACTGCAGCAGCTTATGATTACATGCTACACCATTTTGTAATTTCATGAATATCACAAATGTTTTTCATGTTTTCCATCATATGGCTGCAGTAACAATGGGTTTTTGGTATTATGGGGTACCTGTTTTTATAATAACGACACATTACAATGGATGAATAGACAGAGGGTAATGTAAGTGTGTGTGTGTGTGTGTGTGTGTGTGTGTTTGAAAGAGGGAGAGAGAAAACAGCTGAGGGAGAAAGAGAGTGTATGTACAGTATGTGTGTCAAAGAGAGAGAGACAGATACAGAGAGAGAGAAAGAGAGAGAGAGACTGACAGAAAGCGCCACTCCATCTCTTGAGCCTTAGGTAGCGTTGTGTTTGCCAATCTGTGCTTGTTTGTGTGTGAATGTGTGTGTGTGTGTGTGGTGAGATATGGCAACACTGCCATCTAGTGCACGTAGTACTTTTGTTTAAAGTTGTGCCCACTGTGTTAAGACAGTGGAGACACACAGACTGGATAATATGTGATAAACATCATAAGCCACATTCAAACCCTCAGCTTTCTGAGGACAGTGTGTCTGTTTCAGTTTTACTGATTTTGGCTCTCTGTGAGCCTATAAAATCTAAACATTCATTTCGGTGTGCTTTGCAGATGAATGTGCAGATACTTGAAACTTAAGATGGGTAATCCATCACAGCGACATTTAATCAGCCTTATATTTTATCAAAGTTACATTATCGTTGCATGGCACTGCAGCTGTGAGCAGAGACTGTTTATCAACTGTCCTTCGTGGTGCATTCAAGGATGCTCAGACACGTGAAACTTCATAGTGGGCTGCCTAACAACATCCTTGTATATTGCAAAAAATTCACATTTTGTGTTATTTTCTCATATAGATCCTGAATGCAATGCGTTTTTAGCACCGACCGACCGAGCATCGAGCTTACTTGAAGAAGGGAGGTGAGATGGGAGAGGTATGGAAAGAGCTGAATGAAAGGTGCAAGGACGTAAATAACAGAAGGAGATGGTTAATGTAGGGCTGCAACATTCATTATCAATTAGTCTACTTCTGGATTGTTTTTCAAATTAAAAAGATAGTTTGCTCTATAAAATATCAAACAATAGTGAAAAATGCACGACAGGGCATTTATTCACATTGCTTGTTTTATATGACCAACAGTCCAAAACCCAAAGATATTCAGGTTACAATTAGGGATGCACCATTCCAACTTTTTCTGATACCTCAGATATATCTGGTATCTGCTCATTTGAATATTTTTTACGTAAGGTAATATGAATGGTTGCATCATGGCCAATAACCAATTCGCAAATTGAGGTCAGTATTGGAGCATCTCAATCATATAGAAAACAAAAAAAACGGCAGATCTTCACATTTGCGGAGCTGGAACCTAAACATTTTCAAAACTTAACGTGATATTATTCAATTGATTATTATCAAGATCATCAACAATTAGCTAACTGTTTTAGCTCTAGATTAATAGATATGTAGACGATTAGAGTAAATTAATGAAAGAAGAGGGAAGATATATGATGGTGTTTGATATACAGTGTGAGAGTGAAAGGTGGGTTGGCAAACCTGAGAAAAGGGAGAGGTTGAGAAGTGATTACAGGTGGGGTTGAAGCGTGGCCTTGGCTTTTGTGAAAGTGCCCAGTATTCCACCAAATCCCCCAAAACACCTCCCAGCTCATTGTTGATGATTTGAAAACTAACTGTGAACTGTGTTGAGTCTCAGAACCTCTCCAGCGAGGGGACTTTTACTGCTCAAGGAAATCATTCTTGTTCACGTATATGTGCACGATAAAGCCACTGCTACAAATTAACCAAAAGTTAGTTGAAGCCATTAAACTGCATAGAAATTTCATGACAGACAGTATTGGTTTGATTGTGCAGAGAAAGGGTAATTTTTTTTAACTAGAATGGTTAAAACATGCAGTACATTTATACAAACCAAGCTAGTTGACCAAAAACATGTTTTTTTGTCAGTGAGAGAGCTGTTTCAGAGGTTTACTGTGACTCTCAGCTGGGAGCTACCCAGTGTAGTCATGTTCTTTTAGCTGCCGAGCAACTGGAGCACTTGAAGGTCAAGTGCCTGGCCTGCAGGCACTTCAGTAGCAGTTGAGAGGGCAAAGAGTGTTGCTCACTCACATTCTCCACAAGTCCAAAGGTTTTAGCCACTGTGGATTTCCCTGCCCAACCGGCTACTGAAGCCAAATCAACAAGTCAAACAGTGGGGTCATACTTTAATTATATATGCCAACTGGGATATTTACCTAAATAACAAGTAACTATAGTGAGTCAGTAAAACAGAATGGGATTTGAGTTATTTGAAAAGCAGCAGGGATGGGGTTAGGATTAAAAGTGAGTTTTGTCACCTGACTGTCAGTTGACTATCAACAGTGGACTATCTAAGTGTTATACCCTTTTCTTACACTCTTGTCACAGGGCGGACCGACAGAGTTACAAAAGAAGATGTTTAGATTTGGTTTGCAGACATTCTGAAAATGTGGCTTAGACAGGAATCACAGACCAATGTGTATCTTAGTGTGTATCCTTGTGTGCATGTGTAAGGTGCTCAGCCTCTTCATGGAGATCTATTTCAATTCCTTCACTTACAAAAAAAATAATGTTTCTGGGACTGCAATCATTGCTGTTTTTGAAATATCAACTTATAAATATGTTGATAGCTTTTCCTCTTCAAAAGGGATTTAAATCATCTGCTGTGTGTGTTGCTGTGTGTTTGTGTGTGTGTCTGTCCGAGATGAGAAAAGGGTCATCAGCAGTGCTTGTGTTTGCCATCGTCCCCCCAATGACACACAAACGCACACATATTTTGTCTGCGTGGCCTTTTCCCTTCACAACACTGGTTGGCGGCAGCAACGTGCCCTGAGCAGATAAACTTTATCAACCGACACACACCTGTGCTTGTGCACAACACACACACATACACACACACACACACACACACACACTTCTTGCTTTGCTCTCTTGACAAGGTGGACACCTGCTACTACTGTGCGTGTGTATATGCACGTGTGTGTGTGTGTGTGTGTGTGTGTGTGTGTGTGTGTGTGTGTGTGTGTGTGTGTGTGTGTGTGCACTTTTGTGTGGAAACTGTATAAATGATGTTTGAGGGCCTGAGGTGACAACAATACACTGCTGGCTTGAGTACACGACACACATCATTGCACACTCACAAACACACAATCACAAACACTTAAGAAACACACAAAAACCTGAACACACACATATGGGCACACACACAAACGTACAGACGCACACGAAGCAGACTCGAATAACATTTACACGCCTCTTTAGAGCTTGTCATTATCGCTGCTTTTCCACCGTGCAAATATGAACGTGTCTGTCTGTCTCACTACGGTGTATGTCTCGCTTGTCTACTCTTCAAACTGTGTGTGTGTGTGTGTGTGTGTGTGTGTGTGTGCGTGTGTGTGTGTGCGTGCGTGCGTGCACAGTGCTGGTCAGAATTAGGGCTGGATATTGAACCTCAATATAGCCTGATCTAAATCAAGAATTCTTTATGCGACACTGATGCATTGAACATTTTGGCTTGTCTTTATCTTGAAATGAAAAGATAGAAAACTATCAAAAGTAGGATCAATCTTCACCTCACTTGCGTATTATTACACATTCGATATATATTAAAGTAAAAACGAATAAGAAAAATGCTTTACCAGTGCATTGGTAAAACATGGTGTACACCCACTACTGTTTAAACAAGTCGCTACTGTATGACTAAAGCTAAAATAAACACTACAGCTCATTGACACAGACTGACACAGAGTTAAACTGTAAAACTACAGTGAAATGTTATTTATATGCGACATGTTGTCTATATCTCCATACCCAAAGATGCCCAACTGTGCTGCGATCACAGTGTGTGTGGTCGATCCATCTGTCCATCCTCCACTGTGTGAGGCGCGCAGGAGGAAGCGTGCACATGCTGGTTTGAAAATAGGTCATAGTTTGTGTAGAAAATAAAGGAAATAATTTTTTTTATGTAAGAGTGCTGTATTCACGCTGACTTAACACATATTCGGAATAATTTAATTACAAATCCACCCTGACTGTACAAAACTGAAGTTATGCTCATTGTTAAGGGGCTCGGTACATACATTTTGAAAAGTAACTCAACATTTTCAATAGATATTAATTGGTTTATTCCATGACATACTATTACATTAGTGCTTTTTAAGTTTTTGTTTTATGTTCCAAAAGCTTCTTTTAGTTTTAGGGTAAGAGAAGAGGCTATGTGGAGACAAGGTCAAGAAGATTACTTTCTCATTTTTTTTAATTTACAGTTCACTTACAGTACACTACAAGTTCCTATTTCAACCTTGTAAAGGGACAGGCTTTTATATACTTCAAACTTTGTAAAATAATACATTTGTCTTGTAATTGTGGAGGGAAATTATATATATTTTTTAAATCCACTAATTCTAAGTCTTTGTGTCAGCCAGAAACGTTACGGTGATGCCAGTCACCCTGCTTTTGTCACTCTTTTGTCAACCTTTCTGTCAGTCACTCTGTCAATGTCAACTAGCTAGCTAACTTCGCATGGCGGCGAAACCGGCATCAATCAGGCTCTGTCAGTAGCGGGGCCCATTACTTTAGATGGATTATGATATCGGAGATTGTAGGGCTGTGGGCTAACAGGCCTAGAGACAAATAAATGTTGAACTTTCGAAAAGTGCCTCCATTAAAGCCACATCCAGCTCATCTAACTGTGCAAATATTTGCAGTCATAAACCCTGTTGTTTCTGAATCTAAAGTACTTGCACGTAACAAGAATATCGGGGACCTTGATGGTTTTTATCTACACACAAACACCCACAGACAGAGTTGTGGCCTTCAGGAAGGAATTAAGGCATTAGCAGTGGGTATTGTGGATTCAAAATGAATTGGAAAATAAAGGAAGTGGTTACCAACAGAACGCCTTTTATTCATGTGGATGGTGTTCAATTCAAATTTATATTTGTGTGATTGCATCAAGGTGCCATCCTGATGTCAGTCTGCAGTCTAGCAGTGTCATGGTAACACCAAATACACATAGATGGATTCAAAAGCACACACACACACACACACACACACACACACACATACATACACATCCTCCAATCCAGTCTGTCTCACCAATTCTCCCCCCCCCCTCCTTTGCTCTTCTCATCACAGTGCCACAGTGACCCTGACTGGTAGAAAAGTGGTACTGCAGTACCAGGATGCGTGACTGGCGTGCAGGGTGTGTGTGTGTGTGTGTGTGTGTGTGTGTGTGTGTGTGTGTG
>JAVQJD010086392.1:0-22990 GCA_036023655.1 Nannoperca australis
GTGTGTGTGTGTGTGTGTGTGTGTGTGTGTGTGTGTGTGTGTGTGTGTGTGTGTGTGTGTGTGTGTGCGTGTGCGTGTGCGTGTGCGCAGACTCTGTGGTAGCTGCTTCTCCCTCTGATTCTATGTAAATCTGACAGACAGATAAACCTCTTCATTATGTGTGTTTTCAGAAACCTGTCAGGGCGGTGGAAGTCTTGCAGCGTGTCCCGAGGCTTATTATCATCGCCGCCTATCCTCCTGTTACCTGCGTTGCCCGTGGATACGGGAGCGATGTCTTTTCTTCTCCCCCCATCATGGCCTGCCTTGTATTCCAGGCACGCAGCCGGGAGTTATGTGTGTGTGTGTGTGTGTGTGTGTGTGTGTGTGTGTGTGTGTATGTGTGTGTGTGTGCCAGTCAAGGGCATGCACAGACAAGCACAGCAGGGAGATAGTCACATACAGAAAGAGACAGACACACACACACACACACTTAACTACATACACTCACATTGACACAAAGAGACAAACACTTACATCCAGAAAGGGGACATGAATAAGAACACACAAGACTGTCAGGTTGTTGCATCACAACAGACGGGGCCCCCTCCTGCCACTGCAGTTAACTACATTCACTTGAGGAAAGTGTGTGTGTGTGTGTGTGTGTGAGTGTGTGTGTGTGTACAGTATTAAGCTGTAACTGTTGAAAGCCCAGAACATGAATACTTGATAAGCAGCACATGTCTGCACATGGGGCACGAGTCCACACAGTAACACACATTTATGTCTTTGTGTGTGTGTGTGTGTGTGTGTGTGCGTGAGAAGCAACATGAGTGTGAGCATCAGCGCCAGCATCCTTTTTTATATCAAATTAAATCTATGCAAATTGATTGATGTTATTCAAAGTGAGTGAAAGTTTAATTGCAACAAACATTAAAATGGACATTTGTTTTGTAAAGTTCAATATCATTTTCTCCACACTTTCTGTTGCCAGAAGGATTTTTTAACCATCAACTGTGGTGATGACATCAACACAGACAACATTAAACCTGCAATACCTAAATAATGTTTTGGCAACTTGAGGTCAACACTGACACATTATCACCTTTAAGTTGGTGTGTTGAGGAACAAACGTTTGGAGGAGCAACATTGTCATTCACTCTGAGTCGTGTTTGTCTCCTGGTGAGTCAAAGTCCAATATTCACTCTGTTTTTGGTCTCCACAAACTCCTGAGGGAAATATCTGGCTGTTTAGCTGCTAAATGCTGCACCATATGTTCACCGGCGAGTCACTGGCTGTGCCTGTGCCTGTCTGTTTCGTGCTGAGCAGGTAGTGAAAACAAAATGACGAACTAGAGATCTAGAGAGACTGTTTTCTTGCATGGACACAATGCATTTTAATATAATGCACTCCAGTACAACACCACCACCCACTATGGCCTAAATGATCAACAGAAAGTCAAATAATCACCTTTCTGACAACATCAATATATCATATAAACATCATATAAAGTTGAATTCATGGTGGAGATACAGGTGTACTTTGTAAAGTCGCGGGTGAGTGTTTATTACCCACTGTATCTGTATTACTCCATACATTTCCGATTTCCAAGAGGCGTTATCAACGTACGCAGACCAAAATGCAACGCAAAACGCAATTGGACGCAATTGGACGCAATTTCCCCTCAAATTCCTCCTGATCTTTAGATCTTTATCTCTATCTTTAGAGACTTTGGGTTTTTCAGTAGACCTGAACACAAAGTCCTGTGGGTTTGGACAACTTTTGGCTGCACGGCATGAGTTTAATGACCAGCAGCAGCATAGCTTAGAGAACACATTGTAGAAGTAAAGGACTGACTGTGTGAAGATGTTTCAATTATCATCACAAGCTCTGTGAGGATGTGCAAGAAAAGAGAAAGAACTATAGATTATGAGTGCATAAACTAACGTTTAATGAGCGGACTACTTTTCCAAACAGCTGGCAACACAGTGGCTGTGTTCTGTTTCCATCAAAAAGATAATCATGTGTGTGCTGTCATTGTGATTGCACCTATTGAGAGAAGATAGCAGTGTATTAAGCCCTTGGGGACAATAAAGGAGGTGCAGATGAAAGGGAGGAGACAGTAAGACAGTTTTAAAGGTCTACTGCTTAGAGAGTAGAAGTTAAAGCATTGACATTTAGATCGTAATCGTAAAAACAAGCTATAGATTATGAATGCATATGCTAACATTTAGTGAGATGACTACATTTACAAACAGCTGTGCAGCACAGTGGCAGTATAACGCAGCGTGCTTTTCCCATTAGACTGAGGATCAAAGTGCACGCTGTTACTGTGATTGCACCTATTAAGAGAAGAGAGCAGTTTATGAAGCCCTTTGAGGATGCAGGCAAACGTGGAGTTTTTAACATCAATTAACCATTACGATGATAATCATGGGGATTTTGGGAAATGTAGTCTTAATTTTTAGCAACACATGTATCTGGCAACATTTTGTTGTGTGTTTGTGTGAAGCACATTGCTGTCATGCAGGCTTATAAACAGCGTGGAAGCCTTGATATCTACTATTCTTATGAAAGCTACATCCAGTAATCTGCTGCCTATAACAGCCTCCAATCTCCTGGGTTCAGACCCTTCAGACCTGGCTGCAGGGATTTGCTGATGAGGCCTGTTGGGGTATATTGGTGTTTCAGTTCTTTCCAAAGGTGTTGGACGAGGTTGTGGTCAGGACTCTGCAGGCCAAACATTTCTTTATGGAGCTGGTTGTGAGCACGGGGGAACTGTCACGCCTGAACAGGAAAGACTCTTCCTCAAACAGTTGCTGCAAAGATGGAAGCACACAATTGAATTTTACTTCATGCTGTAGCATTAAGATTTCCCTTTGTTGGATTTAATCATGATCACGGCTCCCGACCAAATTATTGTCATATGTTTGTGTTCATGTTAAGAGCAACACATTTAGGTTTAGAAATAGACCGAATGGTTAGTCTGTGAGGTAACACTGTCGACTGAGATACGTTGGATAGAAATACGTGTTCAGATGCAAATTATGGGACTTTAAAATTGTGTACTTTTTAAGTTGTTGAATTCACTTTAATAAATGCAATGAATGTGTTTTTATTTACAATTTCTTGAATTTAGTCAGGCCCTCTTCTCTGGTTGATCTACTAATCATAAAAAGTATTTGAGGTGTCTTTGGTTGTGTTGTTGTCTGAAAACACTGAATCAAAGAGGATTTAATAGATCCTCCCCTGACTTGTACTTCATGTAGGTTTCACATGTTTAAACTGAAAGCTTGATTACACACTGGTGATCCACATTTAACTAATTATGTGATTGAACCAATGATGGTTTAGTTGTGTTCTATTAAAGGGAGTAAATACCTATGCACACAAGTACACAACATATAGATTTGACCTGGTTTAAGTGATGAAAAAGGTTTTTGCACGGGTGTGTTTTCTCCGTTAAGGTCAGCAGTGAATGAATTATCACACATCATTTACTGTATGTGCAGCACAAATGACGTCCATTAGGGAGTTTTGAGCCGTCTCGTAAATGTGACACGGACTGCTCCGGGGAAAAAAGCTCCATCCTGATGAACTGTAACCTGACATTTTACTCCCTTTTACATACGAATGTAGTGCATTGTTGCAGGTTTTATATAGACAAATATACGCAGGAAAAAATTCTAGGAGAGACATGAATCAAAGAGCACACACACACGACAGCAGAAATACAGCCTCCATACTGTGCTTTGTTGTAAAAGCTTATTTGCAGTCAACACGTTTGAACTCCTGAACCTGCCGTCTAACTATTGCACTGTAAAATGACAGAGGGAGTGTTAGAAGGTAATTCCTGCTGTTTAAGAGGGAGAAAGAGTGTGTGTGTGTGAGATTTATCCGCAGTGGTGGCCTATTGTTGGCAGAAATGACAACCGGCTCTATCTCGCCCTGCAGACGGCACGAGAACTGAGCGCCGTCTCCTCTTGCTTTCTTTTCATTCCTTATTCTATCTGTGTCGACGTCTTCCTCCTCTTCTTTACTTTATCTCACATCTGCCTTTCATATTTAGCATCTTCTATATTCTTTTCTATATTTTGGGTTAGAAAATATCTGATTCTTTGATAAAAAGTCAAAGGACCTGTGTACATAAAAGGTACATTTCAGTAAGAAACATCCAATCACAGAATTTGAAGTTCAGCTCTGGGCTAAATATTACATGGTTGAGAAAATTGTTTACTTTTTGATAGATTTTGGATGAATTCATATGGTACCACATTTTGTTCACAACAGCAAGTGTTGAGAATTTGCACCAGCTCTGAGTCAGACCGCTTTCTGGCTTCTTCTCCATTGCAATGGCAGCCTCAGCTCGTGGGTATTATAGTATTTAGAGCGGTCTGTCAGGCCAGACTGAAGCTGAAACAATTAAAACTGGTGTTCAGAACATGAACACTAAAGGTTCCACACAAGTAAGTTTGGACCAAAATCAATGTAATGCACTCAGTGGAGTTTCTCAGGGAGTCAAAGGACAGGCAAAGTCGAACCGCTGACCACTTCCAAACAGTCTCGACAGAGCTGACCTTTGAGGGAGCGGAGATCCAGAGAGTCCAAAATCGAAGAACCTTGTTCTGACACAGTTAAAACTGCTCCACAAACACGGCATAGTTTGCATTCAGCCTGGAGACGGTGTTGATATTCCTTTCTTACTCTATGTTTTGGATGTTACATGAGTTTAATCAAATATGGTGTAACATCTTCTTCCCACTGGTGACACACACACTATGTTGCACAGGAACATACATCTAGATGTGAAATACAGTATGTAAAAATATGAAAACTTAATCCAGAGAGAGTTCCAGTTGATTTTATTCCCCTGATAAGAAGAAGGGATGCTTTGCTTTCCTGAAACTATTATCTTTTGCTCCCACTGATTCTTAAGAAAGTAATTCCTCAAATATGAAAGTAACAATCACAAGTGTGTTAACATGTCATTACCAACTCACCCAACCAGCAAAATAAAACTCAGAAATTCCTTTCAGTTCTTTATTAAAATCATCTTTTTATTTCTGTCCTGCTTGCAGTTTACAGCACAGTATTGTCATTGACCCCACTGGTGGCAGATGTGGCTGAAGCAGAGTGGTGGCAGCATGTGTCCACCCTTACCTGTGTGTGTGTGTGTGTGTGTGTGTGTGTGTGTGTGTGTGTGTGTGTGTGTGTGTGAGGTGCTGACAATAAAGTGTAGCACAACTAGCCATCATCTCGTACAGTCGGTCAGTGTAGCAGTATTAATACAAGGCCTTTGTTCAGAGGTGTTCAGGCAGAAACTGTGAATGTGTTTCCACTGGAGGCTAAAACTGGGCTTGCCAGGGCTCAGGGCCATTAATAGCTTCATATATTTCAAAATGCATTTAGATTTGATTTACCTTTGACCACACTAACTTATCATAAGCAGGTAAAAGTATATGTTGTCCAGGAGGGGGGATCTCCTTTCCCAGGCAGTTTTGTTTCCATGTTCTACTCCGTGACGTGTGCAGGATCATTGTTGTCCACTTAGGAATCCCTTCTGGATAGCAAAAAGTGTGGATACTGACTCTTTTTGTTTGAAGATGTGATTATCAAAAGACAGCCCTGGTTTGGCCATTTTTGGCCTTAGTGGAAACCACACTAAGATTTAGCCCTGCCCCTGACATATGTCATATTACCATTTTTGTAAAATTAAGAAAGAAAACAGTGTGTTTGTTGTGTATAACTCTTTTTGTTTTTACAGCACAGCAGCCTGGTAGATACAACACACGATGTACGTATATCAAAGTTCTTATATATACCGTGTAGGGTGGTTGGCAGGGGTAGCTGTGCATGTTTTGTATAGTAATACAGCTACTAGAAGATGCCAAAAAGCCTGTGCTGCTCGCTACATTGTGTTTCAAAGAGGTCACCGTACTCTACACTGCGATATAAACTCCAGGGTCCAATGGGAACCCAAAACAGGGTCGAGAATGTGACCCCTACACAAGTGAGAGTTGTGGTAAAAGCTGTTGTGTCCATAAAAGGTTTAATTAGAAGTTCATCTGTAGCCCAAACCAAAAATAAAGGCCCCTCTGGGTAGACAAACACACGCCGCCACTGCTACAGTGACACGGTCATAAGACACCCGCACACCCATCCACGTTGTCACTGTGTTGAAATCTTAGCATCAGCTACAGTAGATAGCTAATGGAGGCGGATGGTTGGTCTTAAGTGAGCAAAAACACAGTTACATACTGGTCTCTGTTTTCGCTGGGGGGTAAGGAGCTGGGCAGGAGGTTTTAGACAAGGAGAGACAGACAAACGGACAAAAAAGACATATTCATTGAGATAATACCGAAAAATTTAGTAGACAAACTTATATAACAGATAGATCTTAGCGCCTTGAAATATACTATCATATATATTTAGATATGCTATGTTTTTTTTTTTTGATGAAATAAATATATCCACAGATACTCTTCTTTTTTAAAAACAGACCAGCTTCACAATTGCAGACACGCACCAACACAATGGATAGACATGAGGAAAAAGAGGCGAAGGGAGAGAAAGAAAAGATCGGTGGCTCATTTCTCTGATGAAACACCCAAGCTTTGTGTTCACACCGCTAGCAGCTGCAGAGCTGCACTAGAGTACAAGTACCTGTTAATGCTAGCTGACTGATGCTGTAATGTTTCAGCACACAGCAAGACAAATGTGCCCAAATTGTTTAAACTGAAACTTTTAAATGGCAAAAAGAGGCAAATTCGTTGTTAGGTCACAGAGCTTGTTTGTATTTGGGGCAACAGACCTGAGTTGCTTGCGGTGTGAATGCACAGAAACACTTACTCCGTGCTTTTCCTGGTTTCATTGAAATGTGTTGATTGCTGATTGTGATAAGCAAAGCACTGAACTGCCTCCACCTTGGCTTAATAAAGTAGATCTTTTTTGAAGAAAGTAAATCTATAATTTGAACAAAACAATATCCCTGTTGTCAGTGAATATGTGGGAATGTGTGTTTTTAACACATTATTTATAATATTATTAAATGGACTTGGAATGAGAAACAATGACCCCAAATATCAAGACACTAAACAACATTTTTCTCTAATGCTACTGACCGCCACAAATATACATATATACATACATACATATATATATATATATACATATATATGTATATTTGTATATGCATATGTGTGTGTGTATCTAGATAGTTTTCTTAAAGAAATGCAAACAAACTTTACACAACTATTTAATGTCAAAAACTGAAGTTCTTTTTTTGTTCTCTTCAGCTGAAGTAAATTATGGCTCAGATGCAGTTCTAGGCAAACAACAACAGCTGATCAGACTGTTACGGGAAAAATGGCTCAGGCATTATGACAAACATGATAAACACAAATAGCGTTGTGCTAAAACTCTACTGATGTTCAGTGTCCTGATGCTAAATTCTAATGTTGTTGGATTGGTGGACTGGCTACTCTAGGTGAGTGCTTGACATCGGAGTGTAACTGCTGGTGTCAGCTCAGTCATGGATTAAAAAGCTATAGCTCTTGGTTACACATTTACAAGGTGAGAAATACTTTTTAAAAAACAAGATCGCACAGGAGGTGCTACTGTGTCTTTCATACACCTTCACTCAGATTCAGCACTTCCTCAAAACTGTCGTGTCCGCTAGCTAGCATCCAACATAGGCACAGTCTCTTTGACATCAAAACGGCACTCGCACTAGATCTAATTTTGCACCGATCAATACCCCCACCCTCCCCTCTATCTGATCATACTATCTTGATTGCATGAGGCTAACCCCAGACATGTTGGTTAAAATACATACTGTTATACTCATACTTTGCACAAGACATATGGCAGGAGCAATTAGCACAAGGCTATACATATTTATTCCCTGCAACAATCTTTCACCTCGTCTGGTGAACAAAACTGGTTAGCTCCACCTAGTATGTTGGAAACATCTCCTGCTTGATGGCAAGCAAACCTAGGTTGATTAGTTTTAGATTTTTAAATATTGATCTTGTCACCAATTGGACTACTTTAAGAAATAACAAACACAAACGTCAAAACTTTGAAGATGTTATCCATTTCAGATCTAATCCTTAAGTGAAGACTGTACAGGGCTACGTCAACAATTAACTGAAGTCATCTCTCTTCATATCTTTTCAAATAGCCACACATGCTAACCATCAGAAATGCTACAGTTTCCATCTCCAAGTGTCTTAATTGGTTTTGCAGCACACTTGTTTGCGGCTGACTTTACATTCAGTCAAATACAGGGAGAGAAAAGACACTGCCTCCATTGTTGTAGTTAGGTAGTTGAGAGAATGTTTCATGTGCAGCTTGAGTAGTATGGCACAGTGCTTACATTGTATTAGACTTAATACATGTTTTGATATATAGAACACCATTAATAACAACAACAACAACAACTACAACACAGAAGTAAAATAAAGGTTTCAAAGTATAAAATCGTAACATGAACAGAGGGTGAAGAATGTATTGCTCAAGAAAGAGAATAGATTAATTAACTGTATGCTGTGAGTGTTTGTGAGCACTTTTATGTGTGTGCATGTTTGGGAGATGATGGAATACTTAGCGAGATAAAAAGAAACACAGCAGCTAACGTTGTACAGATTGATGTCGAGCTCTACTTAAGTTTGGCACTCAGCTTTTCATTAAGCTAGTAGAATATCAGTCACAGCTGACTTACCCTGTTGTCAAGAATACAAACACAGAAAAGCACAGACACACATAATAATCACATCAAGGAGAGGAGCCAAGAGGGGAGGACAGGCGGGAGATGACAAGGAAGAAGAGAAGATAGACATGTGAATAAAGTGGGGAAAGGTACAGCAGAGGAAAGAGAAAGAAAGAGAAAATACGGGGTTAGAGGAGGTGAGAGGAGAGAAAAAAGGGGGGAAGATAGGAGAGAACAAAGGAGAAGAAAACAACAGAGGGGGGAATGGATAACAGAGAAGACAAGGTGGTTCTCACCCTCCACTCCCCCTAAACAAGAAACAAACGTGCCTCGGGAGGGCGTCACAGTTCTGCGGGGGTGTAAACAGTTTGTTAAGGAAAAAGGAAAGGGGGGTAAGCGATTTGTTTAAGGGAAATAAAATAAGAACACTATTCTGTGTTAAAGGCTTCCGAGAGCAGCAGGCATACAATACTACAAAGTTCCTGAGCCCTCAGTAAGCATTAAGGATCTTCTGAATACAAACTACTGCTCTGCTTCGACATCCAAAGCCCTTTACTGTCTATAGCAAAGGAGAGTCCTTCGGTTGTACCACTTTAAATGTCTGATTTGCTTTTAGTGTATTGGTTAACCCAGTTCAGAATGCAAGTTGTTGCTGTGGTTGTAGTCTTTCACATACTGAGAGGAATGAAAGGAAGCAACAGTAAGCACAAGATGCTCCTGTTTTCCTCAGACATACCCCATTGGGTTTGTTTGGCTTTCTGGTTTGTTTGTTTGTTTGTTTGTTTGTTTGTTTGTGCAGAACTTTAGGAAAGGGCTCAGTGCGTATACTGTACTGACTTGGCTGTGCAGCCATGTTTGCTGCCAGGCAGATTCAGATCCAGATGAGCTGCTTAGCGTCAGCCTTGCAGGACTCTCTTATGACTTTTGATAACTTGTTGAACTTCAGACCTCGCTCTCCACACTGGAGAAATGGGCTGAGCCCCTTCGCGAGCAAAGGCTCTTGGCTTTGAGGGGTAAGTGAGGGGACTGAGGAAACCTCTGGGGCTGAGGTACAGAGCGCAATCTCTGGTACTGTAGTTTAGCACTTGCAGAAGCCATGGAGGAGGTCTGGGGTGCCCCTGGGGTGGATGAGACCACGGAGGGAGAGGAAACAGAAGAGGAAGAGGTAGGGGGAGGAACGTGGATAGAGTGAGATGAGGATGGAGGAGCTGGCAGGGCAGGGAGTGAGGGTGGCAAGTTAGGTATTAGTGTCGGTGGTGGGGATGGTTGCCGTCCTCGATCTCGATCCCTATCTGTTCTCTGTGTCCGCTGCTGGATACTGAGGTTTGACTGGCTGCCAGATTTGGGTGGATTTTGCGTGCGATCAGGTTTGGAGGAGGATGATGTGTCATGTTTGGGCTTCAGGGGACCACCAAAACTCTGGCAGTGGTGGTACAGCTCTTCCTGGCTTCGCGAGGTTATGCGGGCCCATTTGGAGGAATGGGAGTGCGCATGGTGTCGGGGGGAATGGCAGGAGGAACAAGCTGCTTGCCCTCTTCCCTTGTCCTTTGACTTGCGTTTACTCTTCTTCTCATCCTGAATGTGGAGTTTGTCCACTGACCAGTATCGTCGAGGAGGTGGTGGCGTGAGAGGAGGAGGAGGCCAGTGTGATCCTGATCCCCATCCTCTGTCTACTCCACCGCCACCAACTCCACCTCCACTAGACCCCCATCCACTTTCTGCTGTTCCCCATCGTTCTCCTCGCTCCAGGAACAGGTCGTCTCTACTGTTGATGCTGCCGGCTTTATCCCTAGAGGGGTAGGTGCTGAAAAACCAACCTCCCCCTCCAATCCCTCCTACTGCCCTGCCTTCGTGATCCTCCCAGTACCTCTCAAACTTCCCAAACTCTCCTGAAGAACCATCATCATCAGAATATATCCCAACTACCTTATCACGTTCCCGCTCCTCGTCGGACATTGTCCTTGCTCCTCCACGCCTCTTTCCACGTTCTGCTTTCCGCCTCTCCAGCTCAGAATCTTCTTCACGCTCTACTTCGGACTCCCACTCGTGGAAGGACAACCCCTCCTTGGAGTGCATCTCCCCTCTCCCGTTGCGTCCCAGCAATGGCCTCCTCTCTCCATCCATTCCTACAGCATCCCTGTCTGAACTTTTACTCTTCCTCCTTTTAGAGGAGACAGGCAACAAGGGCAGAAAGGCAGATGGGATGGCGTCAGAGGATGGGTTGCCCCCTCCCCAGAACTTGACAGATGAAGAAGGCTTACCGCTAGAGCTTTGATAGTGCTTGCTGTTCCTTCGCCTGTGGGGTCTTGCTTTCCCTCTGCTGTCTTCTCCATGATCCCTCTCTTTCTCTTCTCTTTCCTTCCTCTCATCTTCACCTGGGATGTTCCATCCATAGCTTCTGATTGAGCTTTCGCTCTTCTTTCGAAAAGACTCCCGTCTCAGGGCTGGGTATGATGGGAAGTCTGGTGTCCCTGATTTAAGTTCCTCCCTTTTTTCAGGATCTCCTCCCTCCTGCTCGGATCTCTTTCGCTCTCTCTTCCTCACCTTATCATCTTTCTTCCTCTTCTTCTTAGTTTTGCGCCGCTTTCGCTCCCTTTCTCTCTCCCTCTCCTCCCTCTTCTTCTTCTTTCGGCCCTTCTTCCTCCTCTTTCTTTCACGCTCCCTCTCTTTGTGGTGCCTCTTCTCCTCTTTACCCACTCCTCCCTCCGCTCGGCTTGTCGTTCCTCCCCTCCCTCGTTCTCTGTCACCCCACGAAGCCCACCACTCTTGTAATTGGGCCAGCTGGCTTCCTGTTCTCTCTCTGCCGTAATCCCTCTGAGGGCGTGGCTTCCGGGGTGGGATTGGTGGAGGTGGCGGGCTGCACGGCAGAGAGCGTGATGACATGCGACGTGAACGGATCTTCTTCCGTGTCCCCAGTAGGAGGCTGGACTCCTCTGTAAGCAGATCTGAGTCATAATCGTCATCCATCATAAAATCCCGGTCGCCTGATCGATACCGGAAACTCAGTGAGGAGTTGTAGGAGCTGTCACTGGAGCAAGAGGATGGGGAATTTGACCTAGACAGCGAGACAGAGGATGAAGATGAGGATGAAGATGATGTAGAGGAAGAGGAGGAGGATGAGGCACTGGAGCAGGAGGAGTAGAAACGGCATGGGGAGGAGGGAGTAGTAGGGGTGTGTGTTGGGGAGGAAAGGGGGACAGGCAGAGGAGGTATTGGAGGAGCACGACGTCCTCTCCTTCCACCTCCATCACTTGCTCCATACCTCCCACCTCCTCGCCTCCCCAGAGGGAGTATATTTTCATATAGGGGACCTCCTGAGCCTTTTCTCCTTGGCTGAACTAGGCTTCCTCGTCGCCAGAAAGGAGGCCTTCGTGGGGAAGATGGAATCGGTGGCTTGGAGATTGAGTGCCCTGGGCCCTGTTGGGGGCCTTTAGGAGGCTGACGTGGCATACCCGAGGCTTTGGGGCCTCGAGGATTAGATTTGGGAGTCTGCTGGGGGCCCCCTGTCTGTTGGTCCAAATTAGCTCCTAGCCCCTCTGGATCTATTGGACCATAGTATCGCTTATATTCATCTAGCCCTGTGTCACCTGCTCCACCTGAAACTCCTCCTTGCAGGGTCCAGTGCTGTCCAAGGTTCTGCTGATACTGCTGCTGGGCCTGCAGTTCACTGATCCCTCCTGCTATCCCCCCAACACCCACTCCTCCACCACTGCCTGCGCTAATGACTTTCTCTGGCTTTGGCCTATTCCATCGATCGACCACAGCAAGTCTGCGGTCATGCCGAGGCAAGAAGGTGGAGCAGGGCATGGGGCCTTCCAATAAGGGGCTGTTTGAGGGTCCCAGAGCCATTGCAGAGTGTCCTGTAGTTGGTGGCGATCCGGGTAGCATGGTGGTATAGGTTTGTCCCTGTTGCTGTTGTTGGTGGTGCTTCTGCTGTTGCTGCTGCACCATGGCAATGGCAGTCGTATTATTTATTGTGGCTGTGACAAGGTGTTGTTGAGCTGCAGTAGGCATGGCGGTCATGGAGTGGTACTGGGGCAAAGAGCTTTTGCTGCCGCCTGGTCCTGTTTCATCCTCAAACTGGCAGCAACTGTACATCCCCTGGGTGGAGAGATGAAAGAGATTGTAATTAGACCAGCAGGTTGCCAAGTATGATAAGGAGGAACTGTGTGTGAGAGACACAGAAAGAGAGAGCCCAACACTCCCAATTTTGAAAAGGAAAGCTATAGAGCAGTTTAGAGCTGATACATACACACACCATGTGAAAGCTATCTTCAGAAAACTGCTAGTGTATGATGGTATACAGTACATAAGTCCTGAGTACTCACTTTCACAAATTTTGTCATGATTCCCACAAAAAGACATAGATCACCACAGTTTTGATTAAAAACTAGATTTTCTTGTGAAATTGACACGTTAACAAAATGCTTCTGGTGAAAGAATAATAAGAACAAACAAGCTGCTAATTATGCACCAGAGTCCCTCTAAGTATGTAGAACATGAACAGGAAACTGCAGCATGGTATTTTTAAAACACACATTTCCAGCTCAACTGATAATCTTTCAGATTTCTTTCAAACTCCTCTTACAGTAGATAAGCAAGAGTTGTCTAAACAGACCTGGTTTACGTAGATAGTTTATAATATGGTTATAATATTTTCCTACTGTATAGACACTAACTATAGCATTGCACATAAAACAGATTAAGCCAGTAGCTATAAAAACACAGGATAATGGCAATATGTTAAGTAATTCTGTTTGCATATCTTGATGGAACTGTGCTGAAGAGAAAGTATGTTAAACAGCTGCTATAAATACCTCAGAGGACCCAGTTAAAACCGTGACAGGTTGCCGCATTAAGAGAGGCTTTACATTTGTTGAGGCTACAACTCATGTATTTTATTTATTCTCTTTCCTACTTTCTTTTATCTTTATTCAGCGCATAACCAACCGACTGTGTAACTTTGTCGGCTCAAAACATTTCACAAAGCAATTTTGAAAAGAAGAAAATAATCTTTTTTCTGTGTGTCTCTCAACATGCTGGGAAATTGCCCTGGATGGTTTCCCCTCTACCTCAGGTTCTCTGTGTCACCACGTCGCCTGTAAAGCCAGACAACAGGGAGTGCTGACCATTAAATATTAATGGATTTGGAGAAACTTTGGACTGAGTTTACAAAGCTTCTTTGAGTGTCAGTTTTTCACACTATCAAACCAAACAAAGCTTTCAGCAAACAAAGCATCTCTCAGTTTGAATAGGACTGGGTTGGGGTTTTTCTTTTTCCAAAAGCACTATGAAAAATTATTGTAGAGGGAGGTGTGCACAAGGAGTACAGAACTTCTGGAGAGAAGTCAAAACTATGTTGGAGAGCAAAAGCAATAGAAGCTATTTTTGTCATTGTGCAAATAAATCAACTGGTGACAGATGCTGCATTTGAACAGAATCACCTTTTCTCTAAGCTGCCATCTTTCTTACTGAAACCAAAACCCAACGAGCTCCAATGTGTCTCCTGTCTGTCTTTTCCCAGTGCACAAATTAAGATTAAAATGTTTATTTTCTTTGATCTTAACTAAAAATAGATTTTTTTCCCCGTCACACAAGATTAGAGATTATTGTGACAACAGACCTGATTCCCGTTCCTAAAACTATGGACAGCTTTCTTCTGTGTTGTTTGTGTAGAGAAACGCTTTCATAAAAGTGACAAGTGATCTGCCAGTGCAGTAAGTATATTTCAACACATTTTCTTCTAGAAATGAGTCTCTGTATCTTCAAATATTAAGAACAAGAGTGGTCAGTGCACAAGAACCAAGAAAAATGAGCCAGATTTTAAAAATACAGTACTTGAAACACATTTGTTTGCAATTCTTACTCCACTAGCAAAGACGAAATTAGGACTAGTACTTCTGTAGTGAAGTACTACTCTTTATTAAATGTCCAAGTTAATCTTCTCATTCACATAAAATTGTACACCTTGTTTCCTGCAGTTGGTTCTGACTAGGACATGTTGGGACAGAGACTAATATTCACACGTCTTGGTGCTGTTATTTGTTGCCACTTGAGTTTAAATAAGATCCTTCTCACTTGGTTTTAATGAACTGCTCTAAATGTGAATGGTGAAAGTCTTTTTACATCTCAGCAGCAACATTCAACAATTTATGTCATGAATAAAACATGAAATGAGTGAGAAATAAAAGTAAATTACTAGCTCTTCGTGACATCTTTTCAAATTTTAAACCCGAAGCAGAATACATCAATTATAAAACTGTGTGAGATGAGCAACTCAATCTCTCTCTGTGACCACATGCTCTTACCTTTGTATATTTACGTCTCGCTGTTGATAGATGGGACTCAATTAGCAGTACTGAGAGGAGCCATGTAAATCAAAAAGACTCTATTATTCTTCATACGTGAAGATGATTCATAATATCCATTGATATCTATCACATCTCAATGACTAAATGTGTGGGAGCCTCCTGTAAATCTCTGTTTCCCACCGGGACACAGATCTGATGGAGAGACTGTAATAATGGCCCTTCCGGACACATGAATCAGCAGTACCAGCGGCAGAAGTGCTATCACATTCCCCGGAGCGCGGGGCGCAGCACACTGTGAAATTGAAACTCGGGTGAGTCACTGATTGGGTTAAAGCAAGCCACATAGGGCAGCTGCAGAGGCTTTAAAGCAAGCACAGCATACAACTCGGAAGACAGAAGCTAGCTGGTCTTGGGAGAGACCCTTTGCATGGAATTGATGTTTTTATTTTTAGAATGAGGAATGATACAGATATCTATATATCTATATATGCTGGTATGCTACTAATGTATGACGAGAGGTTAAATTGCACTCCAAAGGGTCTGCAAGGAAGCCCGCGAGGGAATATCGAGATAACACACAATGCAGGGGACACGATGGATTTTTAACCACATTGTCAATATAACTTATAATACAACCGTGGAGTGTGTTCAGTAAATGGCACTTCAGCCTGATATTGGTTCATACGCAAGACATGGAGCTCTGTAACCCAACCCATGCCTGAATAAGTCTGACGAGCTTCAAGAATTCAGGCAGGGTTTGAGCACATGTTCATGTGCATTGGCTTCAGGTCAGTTCATTTATCCAGGTCTGGTTTGTCATTACAAATGTAATAGTGTCCTTTCTCATTGAGGTTGAAACATTTTGACTCTGTGGGTTTGATATCTGGCTACAGTGCTTGGGGAGACTTACATCAAGGTTACCACTGTTGTTTTGTAATGCTTACAGACTTTCTGCTAAAAGTTCATCCACCAGTTATTCATGAACAATGCACCGGCATCTGCAGCTTTGTGACAGAGAGAGGCACAGAACGTGTTAAGATGTAGGCTCGGGCTTGGTTTGTGCTGATGTTGTCCTGCCACATGTACACTGTCACAGTAATTCAACACCCTTTCCATTCCTTGCTGTATTAATTCCTAAACTGTGCCACCTATGTGTTTGTGTACACCTTCTTGTCTTCTGTCGCATACCTTTATTAACTTGTACTGAAATTCATGTTTGTACAATTTACTATCCAGTAAGAAACACTAGAATGTGATTCAAGACTCTTAGCTGAGGTGCTACATAGTGCACAGTTTGAATTGCAGATTTTTTTATGTGCAAAAAGCAATCATCGTGTTTCTGCTGGTAAAATGAGAGATTTGATTTAGTTAGAGTGGAGTAGTCTCCACGTATGTTGGAAGCATAACGTCAGTAAGAGCTGTGATGTTATTCCCTCTCCTTCCTTTTTATAGTGCAATTAGCAGAATCTTCCGCTGCACATAAATTTGCCGTTTTCTCTGCTTTGTCAGGCAGGAGGAGGCAATAAATCACAATCTTTTGTTATCCCAACATGGCGGTGTCGCCTTTACAACCAGCGGTACACACCAAGCATTCCATCACAGCGTCTACTGGCAAACAAGAATATCTCCCCGGTGCTTTATGAAGCCTGTTTTCCACTTCAACAGCCTCCCCTCCTCCTCTTCTCCGTCCTCCCTCCTCCTTTCTGTCCCTGTTGTTTGTTTCCCTCCTTCACCTTCTTCTGGCGTCTCCCCAACACCTGTTACACTCCACTACCTCTGCCGTCCAAACCCAAAGCTTTCTCCTCGCCCAGCTGTTTTCTCTTCCCTTACCCGCCCACTTCTCCTCACTTTGCTTCCCCAATCATACCATTCATCTCTGTCCCATCCCCTTCTTGATGCCTCCTTCTCTTAACTTGCTCCCTTCTCCCCCCCGATCATTACATTCCTCTAAACCCTCCTGCCTTTTCACCTCAGCCTCTGCGAGTCTTTCTCAGGGCCCCAAGCTGGACTTACAGAAAGTGTATTGGCTCTAAAAGACAATAGGTGCGTGACAGCTAAGTGATCACTCTGCCCGGGAACCTTAGGGCTCCCTGTGGCGTGACGCCAATGCTTATTTCTGGCTCTACTTCCTTATCCCTTGCTGAGTGCCAGGAACAACTATTAGGTGGCAGCTGTTTTTGTGCAGTGCATTTCTTGATTGCATCTGAAAACTGTACATTAACCTTCGTTCATCTATATCTCTATTTCCGTGAATGAAGTGGACCTCAGGGCTGCAATCAGGAAGACATCTTTATCTTTTTGTTTACAATCTCTTCCATACAGGGAACAAGAGATCCTAAAGGTCTCTACACCTTTCAGTCCATCATAACCTGCATGATGCTGCCTGATTAGTTCAACCTCTCAGGTTGAGGGTGTGCAGATCAGCGAGATCAGCTGCTGTAGTGTTTGGCTGAAATTAAAATGTAAAAACTCTTCACTGCCTGTAGTTCTCTTTCCACCTGGCAGAACTTTTAAACATTGTTTGTATGTCAAGATTATCTTTGTGAAAAACTGTGTCTCAGGTATTCTTTAATCTGGAAAACCAAAGAAACCATTTCCCCAAGTGATGTATGGTCTGATTTCTAACTCTTACCATCCAGGATCCTCCCCAGCGAGAAAGATAGTAGATCGTACACATGGCTTGTCAGAACATAATTTGGAAACTCAGTAATAAGAGAAACTCTTTCTTGAGCACAGCTCTGGGTTACCTCACTAACTCTTATCTTACCCAACATCTCTTGTGGTATCAGCTTCTGTTGTTATGCAGATGACACACAACTCTCTACATTTGTACTTCACATGCCGTTTTTAACATTAATTGGGACAAAACTGAGAATAATGCTGTTATTTAGAACCTCATTTAAATGTCTGGTTATTAGTCTTGTCTCATCTCTTATTTAATATTTCAAGTTTAATTTAATCAGATTTTATTTTGTTAAGCACATTGTATTGTATAGCTTCATGCATGATGTGGTTGTTTAGATAATCAAATCTAGAATTGCACGTTTTGCCTATTTTAATCCTTGATGTGTTACCAAATTGTGAGCCAATGAACCAGGATGCTTGTTGAGGTGCTTCCTTCTCTCACCCTGCTGAGCGCCAGGAGGAAGTCCATCCCACCAGATCGCTTCACACAATGCCGTAGTTTCCAGTACACCAGATGCTCCCAGGCAAACACCAGGAGGCTGAGGCCCATGGCCACCAGCAGCATGTAGAAGACCCCCGCCATGTTGTCTATGTCTAGCTTACTGCTCATCACCTGGAGGGGAGGAGAGATAAATGGGGAAGACAGGGGAGGAGGAGAGGAACGGGAAACGTTATAGGAGGTGAGAGCAGAGAGAATAAACAAGGAAAAGGAAGCAGGAAAGTGAAAAGCAGAAGAGGTGAAAGGAAAACATGAGAAGGGAGGGGCAGAGATGAGACATGAGTGTATTTATTACTAAAGAGGGCCAATTTGTCTCCTAGACAGCAGATAAAAAGTTAATGACAACCAGCAATACAACAGAGAATCCTCTGCTGTCGCTGGATGTCAAGGCACCCATCTGGGATATTTTAGAGCAACATTTCAGTCACCATAAAATATCTGGTCTGCATCCAACAAGGAGCTTTGGATCCTATGTATGTATTCCTTATTATGCGGGGTTTGTCCTCCTCCACGAGACCTGTGGTGTGGTTTTGTTACTCGTGCATTTGTCAGAAAGCCACCACAGAACACAGGCTGAATCCTGACAGGCGGCAGTGAAACAAACCACATGAACTGACGAGTGTGGATGTGTCATCAAATAGAACAAAACAAATGTCAACCCATGCACGGTGATATCAACACATGTAACTATTGCTCACAAGCTGTTGGTTTGCAATCAACAACTCTGGATATAGTGACGACTTTAACCACTTGATTTACAGTTTGTCCATCAAGTAGCTTTAACGTTGGAAAAATCATCCTTTTCCACATTAAGGTAATACATTTAAGGTAATAATAGAACTTCTTACACAGAACTACTATCGCTCTAAACTTCATTTCACAATCAATTCACTGATGTTGTCTCTTGAATGTTTTTTCAGATTATGTGGAGTGAACACGAGTAAATAGGATGCTGAGTTAGTCTGTTGTTGGTGACACCTGCTTATCTGCCAGCGTGAATACCTGCAAAAACGCCAGTCCCTGTTTCCGCTCTGAGGTTACAGCAGTAGGATCAGCCCCATGGACAGTGCTTTGTGACAACAGGTTGAATGGACAACTATACATCTCTACACCTTAGTGCAGAGGCTGACTGTGTGCCAGGTTGATGGAGAAAAGGTATAAGACGTCATACCTCGATCTTATCGTTGTGGCAGATGCCCGACAGCCAGAGACGCTCCAACATATCAATCTCATCTGCAAGAGAAAAGATGGAGGGAGAACAAGGATGTCAAAATGAGGAGAAAAGCTGAGAGAAAATGAAATAACAAGAAATAAAAAAGAGAAAAGTAGATTTAACGTTCGTAGGAAAGAGGACGGGGCGAAGAGTGAGCACAAGAAAAGGAAAAGACGGAGTTAAAACAGTACAGCACCAGAGGAGAAAATAAAAGATGCAAAAAAAGGGGGATTACCGCCCCGTTGTTATGAGAGCAAGGTGTTTGATCCACTGAGGCAGAAGAAAGAAGCAAGAGAAGGAAAGCCGATGAAGATGAGAGACGAAGGAGAAAGAGGAGGAATGGAGTTTATTGTATTACGACCTGATGAAATGCAGCACGGTGGAGAGAAATGAAAGCAGAGAGTGAAACCTTGTTTGTAAGGTGTTAAAAAAAGAGGCTGATGGGAGATCAAAGCAAAAGACAACAGAAAGATAAGATGACCTGTGTATACAGTGTAGAAGGAAAGTGCAGGGAATCAGTTAATACAAGCAATTAATAACGTCCACAGAAAGTGTGCATGTCTTAGATGTGCTGCCAAATTACTAAAATATCAAGTATGAATGGAGAAGAAGTCGGGAGAGGCTGAAGAAAAGGTAGCGTGAGAGAGAATTAGAGCCCATTTGCAGAGAAACTCATGGAGTTGAAAAGCGACTGGAAGTGAGAGAAGCCCTTTGAAGCAGGTTTGTGAAGTGGCGTGGCGTCTGAGGGCAGAGCAATGGTGCATGGGAGATGAAAGCTGGGGGAGGGGGGGGTGCACATACAAACATTATGCTTCAAACTGTCAGAATCATGCACACACATTATACACTCTGAGCTCCAGCGTAATGGGACTCCCAGCGCTGGTCATTAATGCATTAAGGTGGGGGGTGGGGGGGCGCGACTCATGTAGACAGATGAGGACTTTTAAAACTAACACACACACACTCATGCACACACTCTGCGACGGTACACACTCTGAAGATGAAGATGAGTGAACAGTCAAAGGAAGTTCCAATTCCCACTCCTCACAGTTCCAATATTAATTAACCTGTGGGTTAATTAACGCCGTCTGTAGACCTCTCCAGAAAGCCCCGCCGCCTGGATTAGACCGCCACGACTCGGCTATGTTGACTGAAATGTCCAATCCGCTCAAACAACGCACAAATCTCACTCCAGCATGAATCACGTGTCAGCCACACAGTTGTGTTTGGGAATTCAAACGTTCCCTGACAGCTGAATTATAGCGAGCTAAACTCGATCAGCCCTGGCTTTTCTCATTTCTCCTCGTTCCACGCGCAGATCCTGACAATAGATGCTAATACGCATGTTCACTCTCTGTGTGTGGCTCCATCCAATAATCTAATTCCTTGAGTTTCAATGAATGCGCAGATGATTTCTCTCGCCCTGTCCGGCTTCTCTGCCTCTCTCCCTTTATCTCCCTGTGAATACGTTAATCATGGCAGTCAGTGCCGCATAAAGCTGCTCTTGGGGAGAAATCTTCCCCACAAAGAGCAGACAGGCCGGCAGACTTTCAGCGGTTTCCTCGCTCACCTGCTCTGGGGAGGAAGATGCCAGGGATTAAAGACGGGTGTGCACAGACGACAGCAGCAGACTTGCAAACAACCAGAGCTTATAATTCAATTCATCTTTCATTCTGTTGATTTCTGACAATTTAGCAGCGTTTTGGGAACAATTCAGTTCAGTTTGATTGAGAATGTGCCTGGTCAGTGGTGAGGATGTAAGGCCCCTTAATCTTCAATCCTCTCAGTGGCATTATAAATAACGCACCCTGTATCTAATCTGTGCAGAAAAAGCATTAAGGGGAAAGAGTATTGTGACCCGAAGCAGGGTTAAACATAGCATCAAGTCAAGTCAAGCCAATTCTATTTATACAACCCGATATCACAAATCACACGTTTGCCTCAAGGAGCTTGAGTGATGGTAACACCTGGAATACCTGGACAAAGAGGCAAACACTCGCAGCACATGAACTGGTGCTTTTCAGTGCACAGGAGCAGTTTCTGCACTCTGTCTTCCCTACACACAAACACTCCACACAAACTCATCTTTCACACTTTAATCCACAATCTTAGGTGTGAACAGTCCTCACCAGAACACAGAATAAAAAGAGAAGTGGTCATTTGTTCAGAAGATTGAAACTACCTGTCCTGCGCCAACAAAAGGAAAAGTAGCATCAAATTGTTGGACCACTGCAAAACCCTCGTTTTACGCAGCTCACTGTGGATGATTGGGCATAAAAAAAGCACGAGACTGTAAAACCAAAGACTGCTGTTCAAGTCTGCTCTTGTACCAACAGTCAACACTGGCTGTTTCACCCAACCCTGAAAATAAAACCTAGAGCATCAACTTGACTCCTCAGAAAGAAAGAGAGAGAGAATGAACCAACATGGCAGCTCTCTCCGCTGCAGAGCTTCCTGACAAGACGTTACAGTAGGAGTTCATGTACAACACAAGAACTCTACACAATAATAATAATAATAATTCAACACAACACCACTACCTTTCTCATATTTACTTCTAATTCTGAACAAAAACCTGACGAAAAAACTCACAATACAAACACCGACTATCACTGCTCATGACGCACCAACCCTCATCTCCACTGCTCAATTCAAGCTTAGTCAGAACCCCCCCGAAACATGAGGTCGCGGCCTGATTCAAGCAAAAAGAACGACATCATCAGCAACAAACATATTGCATTTTAGTTCACAAATGGAGCCTCAGTTGCCGGCAGGGTGTAGTCTCCATTTGAATTAAATAATATCAATTCCAAATATGTTGTATCAAGCAAGATGCACAATCTACAAATATCAGCAATGATTGCATGTGAGCTTTTGTTATTCTGAAAGTGTTTTTTCTATATAATGTGAATGGAAGCTGGAGTGTTTAACAGAAATTGCTTTGGTCCTATTTCATATTTCAGAGTTGTTGAATATTTCATATTTAGATTGGAAAGCACTTCATTCTCAGTGACACTCTGAACAACAGTAATACTGAGAATAGAAATAACTGTAGATGAAACCTTACAGGGAGAGAAACACTGGACAGGAGAGACAACACAGCAAATCATTTAAAGTCATCGTAACAGTGACAGAAATAAAATGATATGAGCTGCAGCTGTTACTGTCGTCGAGTCACTGCACACTTCCTCCATCTTTAAAATGAATTGTTTTCTAAAAACGTTTGTCAGCCGACCTACAGAAGCACCAATATATGATTGGACCAGCAGCCTGAGAGACGGCAGGTGTGTTCAGGGTGGGAGATGGAAGAGCTGGTGTGTGTATGTGTCTGGTGGTGAAGTCTCATAATCTTGAAGAAGATGGATCCCTAAAAATATTAATCTTTTCCAGGGTACTTCAGCACTTGGAGGTACGGGGGTTATCAAACGTCCAACGAGCCAGTGCCAGAATGTTTTGTACAACTGCCAGAAATATTTCAACTCTAACAACCATGGCAGCTTTTATTCTTTGCTCTCTTTGCCAAGAAAACTACAGTCGGGGACCGGGGGGGTCCCCGACTGTAGTTGTCAATGTTTCGTCAATTCGTTGTCAATGTT
>JAVQJD010086393.1:0-49713 GCA_036023655.1 Nannoperca australis
GAAGCACCTGTAGCGCCTCCCAGAGGGCAGCAGGGCAAACAGACCAGAGCCGGGGTGGGAGCTGTCCTTTTGAATGTTTCTGGCTCTGCTGAGGCAGCGGGAGGTGTAGATGTCCGTTAGGGACAGAGAGAGCAGCCGATGGTCTTTTGTGCTGTCTTTATAACTCTATTATACACATTTGAAATGTAAATGTGTAACCTTCACATATCATGTATTTTTTATCATTATATTATTATTTACCACAGCTCCTCACCCTACATAGTACTGTGACAAAGTCCTCTAAAAGAAATCCTCTTAATGTGTTTGCCTTACAGGGGAGCAGCAGCAGTTCCTCAGCCACAGAATACACTGTGCGAGTCCCCAAGTGAGTTACATGGACTGGCATGCAAATAGCAAGTCAAATTAGGCAGATGCACCATTATGGGATCAAGAATTCTTTTTAATGCGATGCACCTTTTTTCGTCTAATATCTGCATGTTTTCATTCTATGTGTATCTACTGAAGCCCTTTATTACATTACATTTAGGCATTTAGCAGACGCTTTTATCCAAAGCGATTTCCAAATAAGAGCTTCAAAAAAAATCAAAAAGAGCATTCAATCTAAGAACAGATTATCTGTAAATTATCAGATACAATACATTCAAACTAAAATACAATTCCACTATAATATTGTATAATATGCTATACTTTATGCTGATGGATATGCTGAATTGTGTCTTTAATAGAAACAAATAGAAGTTGATTTATTGGACTGCATGATTAATTGTAAATGCTGTAGTTGTTAATGTGAATGTAGTTTATCTGCAGTAGATTAGTTTTTATATGGCAACTATACCCCTCAGTAGGAATGAGGTAGATAAAGGTAAATTACTTTTTTGTTTGCATTTTGTTTTTTTGTCCCACAGAAACACCAGCAAGAAGTACAACATCATGGCTTTCAATTCAGGAGACAGAGTCAACTGTTCGACCTGGACACAGG
The DNA here is from genome assembly GCA_036023655.1 of Nannoperca australis. Lineage (NCBI taxonomy): Eukaryota > Metazoa > Chordata > Actinopteri > Centrarchiformes > Percichthyidae > Nannoperca > Nannoperca australis. The sequence continues at coordinate 980 of JAVQJD010086393.1, forward strand.
TGGGATCATGCGTTCATGTGTACACATGAAGAAGTTTAAGCTGCAGGTCGCACAGTCAGTACCGAGAAAGAAGTGACAGCAGTGTGATTACCCTAAAAAGAACACACGGAGAAACAAAAGAATGCAGAATATCTGAAGTCTGTGTCTACAACTAGTTTAAGTTAGTGTCCATAGCAACCATCTTTCAGTTTTACATTTAACATTTCCCTCCCTCTCCCTCCCCAGGCTCGTATGGAAAGAGACATGAGTGCTCGGAGGATATATGGGGAGGAAGAGACGCAGGAGGGCGCAGCTGGCAGTGAGTTTGGCAAAAAACAGCGCGAGGAAGCACGGCGAAAGAAGTTTGGTATCGTGACGCGTGAGTTCAAAGTGGAGGACCAGCCCTGGATTCTCAAGGTCAACGGCAAGGCTGGCAAGAGGTGGGGAGAAAAACACTTCTTTAGGCTCTCTCCCTCTTTTTGAACCTGTTGATGTGTAGAGTCTTTTAACCCACGTTTGCAGAAATAAATACTTGTTTTTGTCAGATTATCTCAGTGTTACTGTATAGGCAGGACTGATGGGGGATGCCTAGCTACTGTGTTTAATACAGCTACTCTCGCCCTCCGTCTGTGTACATGTTTGTCAGGTTCAAAGGGCAAAAGAAGGGCGGGGTGACAGAAAATGCATCCTACTACATCTTTACACAGTGTCCTGATGGAGCTTTCGAAGCCTTCCCAGTCCACGGCTGGTACAACTTTACGCCGCTGGCCAAGCACCGAACTCTCACTGCCGAAGAGGCTGAGGAGGAGTGGGGCAGGTGAGAGAGGGGAGGAACAGGGAGGGGTGGTTGTTATAGGGGTGGTTGAAATAAATTAGTATTTAATTTACCCAACTGGTGCAAACCTGTCAAACAATTGACATCAGACATTCACGCCCCTTTACAGAAGGAACAAGGTGGTGAATCACTTCAGCATCATGCTTCAGAGACGCTTCCGGGAGCAGGAGCGCGGTGAGGATGATGACGAGGAGAGCGAGAAGTCGGGGAAGAAGAAGAAGAAGAAGAAGGGTGGGAGAGGTGGCGACCTGCGCATCCACGACCTGGAAGACGACCTGGAGATGAGCAGCGATGACAGTGACAGCAGTATGGGAGAAGGTAAGGAGACGGAGAGGGATGTTATGCCCCCAAATTTAGATTTTTATATATATAGTTTTGTTCAACAGCAGCACTTGAATAGTTTTTTCTTGCCGTTGTCGCCTAGTGCTGCTCATGGTGGGAACGTCGGGTCTTTGTGTGTGTGGAAGTTGGTCTCGACCGGCTCCATGTGATTGAGTGCCCTGAGTTAACTTTGTTATGATATGGCACTATATAAATAAAATTGAATTGAATTGAATATGTTTAACATGATATGTATTTCTTACTACTATTTGATTTATTACAGGTGTGGTATGTTACAATCGCTTGTAACATGGATTTTAGGGATTTAAGATGGCGACTGTATTTATCGTAAATCTGAGAAAAAGCCTTTGGAACATCACAGTTACTAAATCCTACTTACTGTGTGGATCTATCTGTTTAACTTTGCTGGCATTTTCTGCTCTGACACCTCAATTGTTACTTTTCTGTTAAGTTTAAGTACAAAAAGGACTTGGTTAATTGTGGAAAGATTGTTGTTCTGGTTAAAATCCAACGTCAGCTGAACCGCGGTCATTGGTGTCAAAGGCAGATGCCTACTTCAACCAACCCATTGTTGGCAGGAACATGGCCAATAAATCCTGGCATTAAGTGTCTTTTTTAATGAAAGGAAAGTTAAGATTTGGTTTCTCACTGTACCAAGAATCTACTGAACCGTGACCCCAAAATACGATTTGTATCGAACTGCGAGCTGTTATGCACCAATTTGCTATGCAAGCTGCTGGGCACATTTCTTCTCAAGAAAAATATGTTTGTTTTACTCCTGTGTTAGGTTTTGGGTATGAAAAGGGAAGATTGACAGTGCACCTGTGGGCTACCAATGAAGGAGTGACCCTGAAAAAGAGAGGGGGAAGAAGAGGGGGAGTGGCTTCCCCTCAGGTTCCTCAGCTCCACAAACCACTTCAGTTCTCACTTGAGTGCCTCTCTTTGGGCCTTAACCCACACGAACCCCCACCTAACCGCTTCAGATTGAAATTCCTCCACTCGGCAAGACCCTGTGCTCCACTCCTCCCCCAGCGCTCGGCACACACCAAGGGGCATTCAAAACGCATTAACACAAAATCAATGGGAAACAGTGAAAAAAGCAAAAAAGAAAGAGAAAAATCTCCTTAGCAACATAATCTAGACGGCCTGACGAGAGGAGCAGTGAAAAGAAAAGAAAAAGAGAGGGGTGATGGTGCCGTTTAGGGAGGGAAGAAGAATTGGACACAAAGGCTGGGCACACAGTCGGCAACAAAATTGAAAATTAACACAGAAGAAACTGTTCCTTTTTTCACGGGAGCACAATCAACTACATTAAACCAGAGCCAGGACCCTCCTCCTTGCCTGGCCTTCCCTCACTTGTGGACGAAGGCTCCTGCTGGACTTTGCCCTGTTTCAGAGAACACTGGAAGGCAGCAACCAAAGACAAATGTTTGCAACATATATGGTTACCATTAAACACATTTTAAGTTGCACTAAATTATAAAATATATTTAGCAATTTGCCTTTCATTTCTTTTTGTGATCACATTTTTTTCATGTTTGGAACCATCACGTAACAATCTATACCACCTTAAGTGGCTTCTGCATTAATCTTAAAATAAGGCTATAATTCTCTTGTGTGTGTGTGTGTGTGTGTGTGTGTGTGTTTGCAGACCTTATCTGCATGTCCACAAACACTTGTTGGGGATTTAAATTGTCTTGTCTAGCCTTTAGACAAACACTCAGTCTGGCTTAATGAACTCAGGCTCTATGTCTGTGGCAGGACAATGCAGAAGTCCGTGAGAGAGACTGCCAGCCTCCGTGTGCGCTAAGAGACGAGAGATTGGATGGCGACTCCATTCTGACAGCTTCCAAGAGGAAGCACACATACTGTTAAAGTTCACCTGCCAGGATTTTTATGTTGTGTTCATTTGTGTATATTGGAGGGCAATTAGCATGGAACAGGAACTATGGCCACCAGCAGCCCTGTAAATGACCTCTGACCTCCACTACATGATCGGCCCATTGAGAGGAGGGCCTGCTTTAATTAGGAGGTCATTAAGAGCCAACCTCAACACACCATGGGACCACATAAAGCTGGCGCTCACTCCCACCTGCAATCACAAAATCTGCACTCCGACTTTCATTCAAACACAGCTGACTACTCCACAAAATTGCATACACACTGTTTCATTCATGTCAATTGAAGTTCATGTTATGCATGCAACTACCTGACATTGTTTAACTTGTGATCTATTGAAAAACCATGCTTGGCTTTACCAATATAAGTATTTTTTTAAAGAAAAATATATATATTTGAGCTGTATTGTTTTTCTGTAAAAATCAAAAGACAAAAACGAAGAATGCCAAAATATAAGTTTCTTTTTTTACATTTCTTCACTACATCATCGCAAAATCATTGTATGAGATGTGCTGCAAGCTAAAAAGAAGGTTACACTCTGGCCATGGTTCATAGGATGAAATATAGAGTAAATGATGTATGAAAGTATGTATAAAGTATGAAAGGCGGGTGATCACCAGAGAGCAGAACAGAGTCTAAAGAGGTGAAACAACAAAGTCAGATAGAGTATAAAGGTGAGAGAAAATAAATGACAAGGAAAAGAGTGAGTCCAGAGCCCTTTTATTCAAGCCTCTGATTTCACACTCGCACAAAGAGCTTTGGGGACGTTTCATCCTTTTCACATTTCTTCTGCATTTAGTCAGTGTTATTCTGCAGTGCAGTGTCTCCTATATGGGAGAGGGAGCGCTGCCCGGAGAGGAGTCAGCTCCATTCACAGCTTTATAAATCACCTCAGCATGTGCAGACCGTGGCCAATCGGCCAATTACGCCCCCCTGACACACCAGGGCTGATGAAGAAGGCCCAGGACAATGGGATCACAGGCCAGATAAACGACCCTTTAATGAAGTCGCCCACAAAACAGGCCAAAACCGCGCGCCCCACTTACGTATTCCATCATGCCGTTGCCCTCACATTTCCTCTTGCTCAGCCGCCACGGCAGGCACAGCTGGGGAGAGGGAGACACAGAGAAAGAGAGGCAGAGTGAGAGAAAAAGGAGAGAAAAATGACTCTGTGCTCTGACACTGCTAAGCCCCCCACCCAAGGCCCCTTTCAGACTTTTGGCCGAACAAAAGCATCTGTTGCCATACTGTGCCGCTCAGACCCCCCTTAATACACATGCATACTCAAGTCGGGTAAGGAGCCTCGTAGGAGCTAAAAAAGGCAGCACTGGGCCGTATGCAGCTGAGGCTGCTCACCTTGTGGCACAACCTATTGTGTGCCCCATTCCAGAAGCTTCTCCATCCATCTTTGTGTCTCGGGGACAAATAGAGAAAGAGAGCGAGAGAAAGAGAGAGTGAGAGAGAGGGAGAAACTTTGTATAACAGAGAGAGAGAAATAGAGAGAGAGAGAGAGAGAGAGAGAGAGGAGCACAAGACTGCAGCTGCAGGATGAATAGGAGAGGGAATGAAGGGATGAGGTGGGAGTGAGAGAGAGAAAAGGGGGCAGCTGCAGGGTGGTCCCACCCCTCCATCCCTCCACCTCTAGAGTGTTGTTTGGCTTCTCTTAGGATTCAGAACACAAACAACTTTATGCTATGAGAGCAGAGTGTTCATGTAACACTGACAAAACAGACGAGTGGAAGAGTGTGCACAGAGAAGAGCACAGGTGTGTATGTTTACCTGTAGATGTTTTACATGTAAACCATCAGGATGGGAGAAGGACAGATTTTCAGTTATTCAGTTCCTCCCTGTTTATTTCCCCTAAAATAGCTTGGCATAACCATTCCATCAGGTGGAAATATTGTCCCGTGCAGTCTTCTGTATACATTTCCCCAAATTCAGCATATCATTTTGTATCTTTGGAAACTTTCTCCACTACACTTTAAATTCATGCATTATATGTTGACTGACCCTCTGGCAGGCCGCTGCTTGTGGACAGATGAATAAAGGTGAGCATGAGACATGCACACAAAAAAATGTAGGAGCTGCATTACTCAAACAATTGAATATAATTTTAGGTTTATTAATAATTAACCTTAAAGAGCCATGCCAGAATACAGTGTTAGATCCATTTATACAGCATAGGAATTTTCTTTTAAATAATTCATTTATTCTAGTATTTCATTTGTTGAAGATAAGAAACTCTGTGCTTAATTAGGACCAATATTGACTGCAGTGATTTAAATGAGTTAAAATGTTGTCTGTGAGTGTTAGTTAATGTAGTTGAAGCTCTGCAGTCTGGAGAACACATTGGTCTCCTTATTGTAGTTTAATGTGTTGTTTTATCATTTTATCAATTTTTATATTTTTCAGTAAATGGTTGGATTCATTGAAGCATGGATCAGGTATATGCTTGGACTATATTGCTTAAGTTGGCTTCTTACAGTTCAACAGCAGCACAAACTGCCGGCTCCAAAATGATTATGAAGTTGAATCAGCACCTCTCAAAATAAATTATAACCTTCATGAAGGTATTTATTGCATGACTGTGGTATTAATACTGCATTCATTTTAGCTATGTGTATCTAATAAACTGGCTACTGGTGAGTGTATAATAACTAATATCTGGCCATTATTTAGATCTAAACATGCCCAGACTTTAAGGGAGCACATAATCCAAAGGCTTGCCTGGTTTATTTTTTATTTTACAAACTGCTACTATTCATTGAAAACCATGAATTTCAAAAGTTTTTATTTTGAATTTTTCTGAAAAACTTAAATTTAAGTAGGAGTTTTTTTGTGATTCTAAAGCTGAATAAACTATCAATAAATCCATTGGATTACCTGAAAAATGCACTGTAACAAAGCTAAAGATAGATGTTTTTTTATCTTGTGAAAAGTACATACATTTGGCTGTTTGGTGGAAGAATAAGCTGATGATTACCACAGCTGCAGGTGCAGAAAGGGTGTCACCAAGTTCAAATCCCTCCGCCTCTCCCTCCCCTCACCCTCAGTGGTCGCCTTTCTGGAGGAGAGTCTCGGTGTCCAGCGGTCATCCTCTCTGACATCAGACACCAAACCTCCAGCCTCCTCACCCCAACCCACTTCTTTGTACTTTGTATATGTAACCTTGCTCCTGAAGAAACTTATTATGGATTAACCAAAAATACACTTCTTTGTGATAAAGTACCATTGTCTACAATTCTCTCCTTGATCATCACGAGGCTTAAAGTCTTTTTCAAGAAGATCCTCCACTGAGGTCTGTGTGTTTTTCTGATTTATATGTAGATCAGGTCTCCTCCAAAGATGCAGTGTCCTCACTGTAGAGATATCTTTTTTCCATCCACACAAACATCTCTCACTCACACTTAAAACTAATTTACTCTCTTGGGCATTGTCATGCTTCAGAATGAGACTTTTAAGAGTGTGTTTAGCATTCAGGTTTGGTCATTCATTCCCCTGTCTCCGCCAAGGAATCTTTGTTTGGTTGCTCCTCTTCAAACCTTGGAGTGTCAGGAGGGGCGGGGGGATCGATTTGATTCTAATCGGACCATGAAAAGAACATGATCTAACTACTTTCAGACCGGAGTATATTTAGGCCCACTCCTCCTTACACTCTTCCTCTCTCCATTCCCCCCACTTTAGTGTAGGCACAATGAAGCTGGCCAATTTAAAAAGCTTTGAATGTCTCGTCAATGACTTTGTGAATACAAGGGAGAGAGATTTGGAGAGAGGGAGTGAGGAAAGCAGGGGAAAAGAAGGGGGAAATGGAGGGGAAAAAGGCCAGGGAGCAGACATAAAAATTCCAAGAGTTGTTTAAGCGTGGGTGGGTTCATTTGCATGACAGCGCCATGTGAATAACACTGACCTCTCGGACCGCCCCAGTACTAGGCCGAGCTGCAGCCTGACGTGCAGGCTTTGACCCAACTCATTGACTCTGAATGGATACTCTGTCAAAGGGAGGACCTTGCAGCTCTCAGCCGGACAGGCATCTGCAGACCTCCTGTTTGACACCCAGCTACCTCAATTTCCATGCGCACACACACACACACACACACACACACACACACACACACACACACACACACACTTACGAAGCCATTAGACAGATCTCCAAAACTCTCTTATCACCGACACACAGGCCTGCACGAAGAATCACATGCAGCAAAAAGATGTGAATGCAGAGAAGTAAACATCCATAGAAGCAGCAAAAACATTTGCAAAGACCTTTCTTTACTTCTTCAGAACACACACACCACCACATACAGACACGACAGGTGCAGCAAAGCTCTTGCACGTGCAGGCCCATCAACACGCTTCACTTGATAGCTCTATGATTTACTGCAACAGGCAGGTGAGAGGACATAGAGTGGACCAGGGGGGTGGCTGAGCGATGTAGTCTGCATACAAATCTTAGTAGCTGCCCCGAACTCCCCCTCAACCCCATACAAAGTTGTGACTCTGTGCAAACACAAAGCTCATACAGCTTACAAACACTCTCCATTTATCTAGCTGGCACAGAGCTGGGACGGTGCAGACAGGAGCTCCTGGCCCTGACCTCCGCCGTCTAGATGCATTGAAAAGGAAGCCCACTGCAGTTGGAAACGCAAACAGTATGAAGCAAAACACTTGTTACATTTCTATGAATTAACTCACTCTCAAAGACAAAAAAGACCAGTATCCTGCAATGAATGGCTGGTAATGAAAAGGGTGGTGCAGCTTTTAGTTGGAGAATTATTTAACAAAAATCTAGAAATGAGCACTTACATACAAAGCACCCAAATCACCCCACTGCACCACCAACTGACATTTAAATCTTGTTTCGCGACATGCAGATTACAAAAGCAACTCAACATGTATTTTCAGCCATGCCAATGATGTTATTGTGGACTCTCCAGGTGAATAGCACTGTGGACTTTCAAAATGTTGAATTTTATATAATTTTTCTATCAAATCTTTTTTTCCCCCATGTCTTTATTACAAAACACTATTATGAGGGGCTGTGTTTGTGGAGTTTATCATGATGCAGTACATCATTGTGCATTATACTGAACATTCATTTTTACTAAATATATATATATTTTTGTTTCTTGTGGTAAAACGGAGGCAAATACAATCACACAGGTTAAACCCACTGGTGGGAGAAGTACAGAGTACTACAATATAAAAAAAGTCCTGCAATCAAATGTTTACCTAAGTTAAAACATACTTTAAATACCAAAATGAAATTTACTAATTACAGAGTGGCCACTTGCATAGTGTTATATTTATCGTATGTGTTATAGAAATATTAGTAGGATAGTTATTTTATGAATCAAGGTGGACATTTTGAAATGCATCGAATTTTGTTAGGTAGTTTTATATATAGCAATTCATAATTTTTTATAAAGTGATTGTATATTTTGGATGAAACTTTTTATCTGAAAAGTATCTGTCCCAGACAGATAAATGCGGTGGGGTTAAAAGGATCTTTTCCTCTATAATGTAATGGAGTAGAATTAGAAAGTAGCATAACATTTAAAAGTTTAAGTGAAGCCCAAGTACCTCAAAATTGTACTTAAGCGTAGTATACTGGAAATGTTTTGTTTATTCTGAAATTCCTCCTCTGTCCCGAAGTTTAGTAAAATAGCTGCAAAAGAATTTGAAAAACGATAGAATCCATTCATGTTTAATTAGTTATTAGTTGTTTAATAAAAGGTTAGTTTTATTTTGAACAGCAATGTACACCGATCAGAAAATGCATTTATTTTAGATGGAATACATTTTATAAAGTTTGTTTTCAATGTCACATTCTCACTGTTCATTTGCTTGATCAGTGAGGGGTTTTCTCAGCAGATATTTTGACTTGTCAAAGCAGGATAAGCACAGGTGTTACTTAAAACATTAACGATGGCTCCATTCTATTCAAGTGTCCCAGTGAGACAGCATACACAATAACAGGACCCAGAACACCGAAGCAGCTAAATGGAACTTAGCCATCATCAATTGTATTATTTACAACTGTGCTTTTCCTACTGTAACACATCAAAATGTTTTTTGTGAATAAAGGCCTTTATATTGCATTGCGTTTGCAGTATAATTATATCACTTTTATATAAATGCTGTATTAGTGTAGATGTATTTAAAATGAAATGTTCTATTATCTCTGAAGAAATTACCAGATCAGTCATGTCTTAAATAACAGTACCACTTTGTAAGCATAAGACAATAAGTGCAAACATATATAGAAATAGATAGATACGGTCTAAAAACTAAACTTTAACTTTTAATAGAAAATTATGTTTGTTTGTTAACTTCAGCTTTTGAATGTAAAACTGTAAAAGTGATGCAGATTGTTTTCAGACTGTGTGAACCTGGGTCATTTTTTACATTTATTCTTAAAACACCAGTTTTATTAATTCAATTATATTTATTTATGCATGTTTTTTTGTTTATGTATTTTTTTGTTTCTAATGAATTGGAATTATCTTCTCTTAAGGTGAAATCTAAGTGAACAATGTGAAAAAAGGTGTGTGGTTTCACTATCGATCTATGAAACTGATATAAGTAAAACTGCCTCCAAGTACAATGAATTTAAAGACTTGTTTAGATTTAAGACACTCACTGATATTCCATCTCCCAATTTGACAGAAGCCTGTGCTGTAGCGTGTCAGTGTTACTTACCACGATCAATGGAACTGTGATGAAAATTCTAAATGGCTCAAATGGGATTAGAGCATTTTTTAATGAGAGCTTATCATATTTAAACTGAAACACATGAATAATAAAACCTGTGTGTATCACACATACAGAACAAAGCAGAGCTCAGGGCTATGTTCCTGTGGAGGGCGACTCTGTGCTGCTGCTACGCCTGATGACTCACTGAGCTGGAGGTTGGATGCAGCTGCCTACTAAACTCCAGCCAGTTCATGTGATGCACCAAACTAGACAATTAGCTGCCTGTTGTATAATAAGCTCTGCTGGACTTACAAAGTTATGAGTTTCTCTCCTGTTAAACCTTGTGATGCCCTCCATAGATGCCTGCTGTTGAGTAGATGCAAAAACTAGAAAATAAAATAAAATCTGCCGTTCTGAATCACAGTGGACTGTTCTCACAATATCTAAGATATACTTTACTGTTTATGCAATTCTGCCAATAGGCCTGAAAAAAAGGAGACAACACTGGTAGATTTTACAGGCAGTTTCACATATTGCTATGATTGTATCTTATATAATCTTTACTTAAGACAGGACATCATTATATGAAGCAAAATTGATAGCTGACAAGTGTTTTGGTGAATATTTCTTCCTCAGGTTTTGAACTATAGCTTTCCTCTTCAAGAAAAGACAGTAAATTAGTGTCTGTGGCTGCCTGCTGAAAATTAACATATATAAAATCTTATTATCCTCTGGTAAAAAGAATTACACACATCGGCGGGAAGGAACACATTCATGGCTGTGTAAAATACCAGGAGGATTTCAATGACATTGCCTTGTGCTTTTGCAGAACAGTAGAATGAATATAAATGAACAGTGAAATGCCAGCAGCTGTAACGATGATGAAGACAAATCAGATCAATGCTTTCTTCATTGTCCAAATGAGCCTAAGATCCTGACATTTCGTTCTCTACCTTCCTTTAAACTTCTGCATGTCTTCCAAATCACATCAGAGGACCACTATATCTGCAGTAATGGATGGAAAAATGAGGGCATCATCTCAATTAAGAAATGTGTAAGCTTTCTCATTTGTTTGAAAGCTTCTATTTGACCTCAAATGCGGAGAAAACTAGGATGAGGTTCAAGCGACAAGCTGCCTGAGAGACACTAACAGGCAACAATGAGAATCAACATAATGGCAAACTCCACTCAACATGACACTTTTCCAAATCAATTTTAAATCTGAAGAGAGTACACATAGAACAAATAAATCCCATATTTTGACCCACGAAAGCCTTGATCCATCCTCATTGGCTTCATATGAATTATGGAGAAGAACAGTACTGCAAATAGGACTTCAATCTTCAAGGCTGCATTTTCCTGGATTTGTTTTCCTACAAGCTGATTGGAGATATCCTTACAGGAAAAGTTCAAACATCCCGCCGCACAGGAGAAAAGATTGACTGATTGACAGGTATAAGGTGGCGATAACATGCAGATGAAACATTTTGGTTTGTTTGCTTCTTCACAGTCTGATAAACAGAGGACAGAGAGATTGCGGCCCATGTCTATTCATGGCCCCGACTGGCGACAAAAGACACAGCCCGGACACACATTCCAGTCTGCTTCCGCTCCAGCACACAAGCTCAATCCCAGGGATTTCCCCTTTCAAAAGGGAGAAAACGGGCTACAATATCACCTCCTTTTAGATTGAGGGAGAGACTGGTCGGGGTAACCGGGTGGAGGGACTCCTGTCATTCACTCTTTGAAACGTTTCCTGATTTGGGTTCCATAGGAAGTCAGGATCTCTCTGTTGTGAGCAAAGGAGGGGTGAGAACCTTCCAGGTTTGGTGGACGCTGTTCAGGGAGGAGGTGATTGGTTTCCATCTGTAACCACAGCTGTTATTAATCTGGAAATGCGAGTAAGAAATGTTCGGTTTTCTGTGCAAAGAGAGCATGTTTTCAGGCATCATTCTGAATCCAAATAGTGTCGGTAAAAAGCCAATCATTACCGAAGATGAAACAGCATCTTGATCTTCTTGGAAACCAGCGAGGAGCACAATAATGAATCCTTACAGCTGATAACTCCAGCAGGGAGAACGTGCACTACAAAATGACCGACAATAGATTCCTATTACAAAAAGGATAGGATTTCAGGACTATTTGACAACTCAAGCAAGAAAAGATTGAAATAAGGGCTGTTGTGAGCTGTCTCCGTAATGGCATTTGCTTAGTCTTTTGGAAACAACAGAGGAAGCAGAGGGACCAATCAGGGCTCGAACAATAAGCTTTAATAAAGACATTTCTCTGGGAACTTAACCGTGATCGGCGTCACTATCAGTCGGTGTTTATCTCATTTTCGAGGCTTGTTAATTGTGTGCGCCATAAAGCGCGGACACATACACATGCTGCTCTGAGTGTGGACATCTAGACACACTCGTTGGCGGAGGGGCACACTTCAGTCTGGAGTGTCTGGTCTGAGCAGCTCTGTGAGACTGAGAAGCGTCTCCCTAATTGGAGGGAGCCCGGTGCAGGACATCTCTATAGGCCATCAACAGGGCCCTCGCTGGCTTTGTTCAGCAGCCTCTTCTCACACCGAGGCTGTCACTTTACTTTTCTATAGGGCCGAGGGCCGTGCTCCCCAACAGTGTTGTCTGTTCTCAATTGCAGGAACAGTTTGTAGAAATTTTCAAGGATACAGCTGCAACACAACAACCCTATATTGAATGAGAATTTGTTTCCTGATTCATTTCTGAGCTAAAATGTAAATGTCAACTTACTGATCTTGACCGGTGAATTGAAAAAAATCTCATAAACTCCTGGTGTGAGAAATTAAAAGGGGACTGATTTCCTTTGTTTATCTGGCTATGTTGTCACGGTGGTTTAAAATGTAATTATTTCCAACTCATTTTTGCATAGAAACCTAATTATTCACTGAGATATAAATTAGATTCCACATTCATGGAGACCAGGAACCCCCTAAACTCCTGCAGGATGCTATTCACTGACGAGCCTCTTTCTCTCCCTGCTCCCCTTTTCTCTGCAAACCCATGAGATGGAGAGTAGCCACTGCAGCTGCTATTCACATCAACCAGATAATTGTTAATGAAAAGTCATTGCGTGGCATTATGTTGTCCACAGGATCATTGTTCATTTTCCCCCATCGCCATTGAGATCTATATGGAGGACCAGAGTGTTTCCTTTGAGTTTTGGTATTCAGGATCTGTTGCCTGGTAACTAATAAAGGGGCAAATCATCCACTGTATTGGCCAAGATGGGCCGCAGACTGGCCCTGCACAACAATGCAAGGTTTGTAAAAAGGCGTTGATACAAGTTAATGACGCTTGTTCAACAAAACATTAATGGACTTTTTCACGGTATAATATGGCATGGGATGCGATGTGAATGAGAGGGGGGAACTTTAGCACTGCACTTTAACAAGTTTGTGTGTTTTTACTACTGGGAGGAGCTGGATATACACACACACACACACACCTTTATTTCCCTCAGATGCACTTGCACAGACTCTCATACTTATTCTAGAAATGTTATTTTCCACTGAGATGACATTTACACTAACCAACATCTGATAAGAATTAAGATTTATTTTAAATCCCCAATTTAAATGTAATTTTCATGTTATTGAATAGGCCAGTGATTAATTGCCCATCAGCATGATTTGAAAAGGGGGTGAACAGTGGAGGGTAACCGCTGCACTATAAAGTAAAAAGGCGCACAACACTGGAGAAAAAGAAGAGGCAAGTGAGAGGTGGGACCCTGGGAGCTTTACACATTTCTGAAATTCTTTTTTTTAATCTAACGTTTAAACAGTGAGTGATATTGCACCGGCCCCATTTGTTGCACCGGCTTTTTAACCGAAGCCGACAAAAAAACTGCAGCTCTGTCACCCCGAGCAGAATAAAGGGAATCAAAGGATTTTTTCCCTTAAATGGACTAATTTTCTCCTTGAATTATGAAAGTAATGGCTAGGTAACAGCCTGTGCTCAGTACCCGACGGCTTAATGCTTCCTAAATCCTTCCACGTGGCTCCACTAGTCCTGGCAATTAGGCCTCATTATAGCCTCATAAAGGATCTCATTTGTGGGATTACTTAATAGACAATGAAATTTTATCGTGCAGAATTATGGAAAAATAATATTAGAGCTCGCATGGTGTGATGAGGGCGCGCGCCACACATCATTCTGCTTGGTTGGCTCCCTCTCTCTCTCCCCCCTTGTTTCAGACTGTTATCTGTACCATAACAACTCTGTGCGTCTTCCTTGTCAAATGCTGGATTCACGTTATTATAGCAATTACTGTCTGTGTGACAGACATGTTTGCTTTTATCATTATCGTGGTTGGATTTTAAAGACTTTCTAATTCTTTCAAAGACTGCGTTTTAGCTCACAGTTCAATAAGTGCTTCAGTCGCCTGTTTGCTGTAACCATGTAGATTTGCTGCACTGTGAGATGTGTGCAATATGAAGAAAAAGTGACTCATTAAAACTTGGGATCCAATCAGGCCTGTTCTTCTTGTGTTTGTGGAATACGTCCGAGGTCAGTGGAAAAAACTAATGCATGTTGTGCTGGACCTGGACTCACTGACGGCTCGCCTCTTACTTGGCAGATGAAAGCAGAAGCTAAACCTACCGGTGACCCGCCTGCAGGATCAAACTCGCTAATTATTGTCACAAGATGAGGGATTAACGCATTTCTGGAATAGCTGCCTGTTTACCCTCGCACAGACCGACCATTATAAACACTTTCTAATTGAATCCTAATCGCCATCAAATAAGCGCAGCCCAGACTCGCCATCAGTTTATAATTCTTTAATTGCTGGAAGTGAAACCTGGACCAACCGGATTCAAAGTAGCCTCTGATTAGGCCCCAAAGCAATTAGTGCTTATAGTCGCGTGCACAAATCGCATTTAAGGAAAAAATTGATTATCAAAGTTTATAAAGTCCATCATATAGCTTTGCTTTAAAAGTCAGACTTATTACACGGGTATTTTAAATAATAAGCCCATTTCAATTGATCTTTACACTGAATTGGGAAAAAATGATTATTGATCAGGTTCTTCTTTCAGCTGTTTCTAGTTAATCCGATGTATTTACTGCATTTTTTATATTATTGATGTGTTACCTAGTGATCAGAGTTTACAATAGCAGGTATTTCCAGAGAATGAATTTCAGGTTGATATCTGACCAGTTCCCCAGCATAAATTCAGATTTCTGCAGCATTTGTGAAAATGTATTCATTTTCATTTCTGAAGTTAATTTTGTTACATTATTTCAAATGTATGATTCAGTTATTGAATAGTTTGAGTCTGCTGAAGAAAGCCAGCGACGAACTTATTTAGTTCATATAATATAAAGAAAATAAATAAATATATATTTGTATGCGGCTGGTTATATTATTCTAGTGTCCAAGACTTTTCTAAATTCGGGGATAAAAAGAGTAAATCTGCAGGTTGTGATTGGAGGCCCAGGGAGACATCACGTGGTTTGGGTCGCTGACAGCATAAACCCTTGGAGACGGGTGCGCACGTGGGTGACGCTGCAGGGCCAACCCTCTTCGGGGTCCCTTTTGTTGAACCATCAAACATAAGCACCTTTGGAGATCCCGAGGGGTTCAGATGCAAAACAGCTTTCATCTTGTGCACGGAACGATCACTTATCAGCGGCGCAGCCATGTCGAGGTCTTTTTACGTTGATTCTTTAATAATCAAGGATACGGTTCGACCTGGACCAGCTGAGCATCCAGGACAAGACTTCCTCATACCCATCAGCATGCATTCTCCGAGCGTAATGACGGTCACCGCTCCGGTGTGTCCATCCAGGAAAAACGGGACTTTCTGTGTTTGCCCGCTGTGCGTCACGTCCCACATCCACTCATCCCGCAGCGGCATTCCCATGCTAAAGAGTCAGTTTCCAGGAGCTGAGGCACAATACTGTCATAGAATAGCGCACCAGTCTCCTGCACTCGCGCACCCGGGACATACACCTGTCTGCACGCCCACCTTCAGCGTCACAGATCCCAGGAGATACCACTGTCTTTCTATTGGTAAGCCCTCTAAACACTGTTCGGCACCTGTCTGGTAGTCTTGCTACACTGTATGATGCACTTTCAGGCAATTAGATGCATATCAACTCCCTGCTTTTACGCACACTGATTTACGCGCGATGTTTTGTGCCATTTGTATCTTTGATTGAGTTTAGACTTGAAGTCTCAATGTTTGACACAAAAACTTTTTTTTTCTCCAACAGGCGCCTCCGAGAACAGCCACATACAGAACGGCAAGAGGATGCGCACGGCTTTCACAAGCACGCAACTCCTGGAACTTGAAAGGGAGTTTTCCACGAACATGTATCTTTCGAGACTCAGAAGAATCGAAATCGCCACTTATTTGAACCTGTCAGAGAAGCAGGTGAAAATCTGGTTTCAGAACCGCAGGGTGAAGCACAAGAAGGAGGGGAAAGCCACCCAAAGGAGCGCACACAGCGGTTGCAAGTGCACAACCGGCCACACAGACTACTCAAGGTCAGAGGACGAAGAGTCTCTATCCCCGGCTTCTGCTGAGGAAGAGAAAGAAGTGTCACCCATCTGACAGCAACGCGACTCCGAAACTCCCACTGCTGGCACTTCCTCTGCCCTGCTACAGTTATGGGTTATATGGCATCACGCAACCTCTGGGCCAAAAGATGTCCTGCAGGAAGTCTGAGAAGAAGTGTTGAAAATCTCAGTTGTTCTTCACGTCATGTGTATCATTAAAGAAAAAAAAGTGAATACATGTTTTATCAATGTCGTGAAATATTGGGGGAAACGTGACCTACTGTATGCCGTAATAGACTGTTGTATTTTGATCCCGTCAGGGTTCTCACCTACACACCCAGGTCTAGTTAATTGTCCCCAGTAAATGTTTTCAATTATTGCCTGATATCCCATTACTGTCGTTGAGGCTGTGTGTTAACGAAAGCCCTTAGAAATAGTATAGGCCTAACCTGTGTGGAACCTGTACGCAACTATTTGTAAACTATGTATATCTGTATTTATTGTAATAAACATGAGTTGACCTGAGGAGTTGTCACTGTATTAACTTACTATGATCAATGATGTGCTCCGTTATAGGGGTATATACATACACCCTACATACTATATACACACACACACACATACACACATGCATGGACTATAGAGCATTATTATTAATATTATTATTATTATCATTATTATTTTATTATTATTATCAATTTGTCATTCCATATTGATTACCAGGAAGCAGTGGTCCTAGAGTTGCAGTTTCTCCAGTATATATATCCCAATTACATACATGATAAATGAGTGGACAAAATGTTTGAACCACCTTTCAATATAATGCAGTCCAGTAAAACACTACAGATAATTCAATCTTTAAAAAATGACAAAACAGTTGGATCAGTTCGTCTCAACAATAATTTAGAGGTAGTTTTCTACTGGACTGTCTTGCAGTATACAGAGTTTCGATTATTCTGCGTAAAAGCTCAGGAGTTTTGTGCAGTCATCTTCCACTGCACATTTTACAACACAGCCATTCCAGCTCCTTTCTATCAATTGACAGCTATTATAATAATTAAGCTGCCATTACCACGCTATTGGTGTTAAGTATAATGGACTCATGGTAGATCCAATACCTACATTATGTAGCAGAGGTCCATTTACACGATGCAACCTATTTAATTCAAAAAGAATTTAGTGAGCTATATGAAAATGTAGCTGTAATTTCTCCTTAGATCTGACCACAAAAGGGTACCCGATAACGCCCGTGGGGAGCAGCCAATAGTCCATTAATGCTCGCTTTTGAAAAGATTTTGGTTGTCCAAAGCGAGTTTAATTGCGTTTTCGGTCCCACGTTGGTTGATTATGCTGCTATTGCTTGAAACCACAGAACAAGGATATATAGAAGTGGGCAAAGGCTTTGACAGGTTAGATTGTCCTGTCTTGGGACTCGCATTTAGCCGGAGACCCCCGACGGCTGTGTGCTCAGAGAGCTTTGAGAGACAGCTACAGGGTTCCTCCGAGCGACAGAGAACGATTTAGTCACTGTTTCATTAGGCACTATTTGAACCTTTCAACTTATGGTGAAGTAAAGGGGGCATGCTCAAATGGAGAGACTCTTTGGGGGGATTACGTAGGAGGGACCACTGGAAATTAGCTGACGCCTAATTTAACTCGTTTCTGTCAGAGTTTGGGATACATTCCTAATTGAGAGGGGAAGCAGGTGAAGTTTTGGTCCCACGCGGGCCCATTCAGAGCCGGAATAAATGGTCCCCTTTCACATCCTCGTGATGATCATATATTATTGGGGGGAAAGCACCTAATGAATATATATTGAAATTCGTATTAATCGAATTAGAGTTCCCTTGCAGGTGTGAAAGACCAATGCAGTATTTAAAGCGCTTGACAATAGAATAAACTGCAGTTTGGAGAAATACCCCCCCCCCCCCCTCCATCTCCCCTTTCAGCCCCACAGGACGTGACCTCAAACTGTAAGGCCACTATAATGGGCTGAAGCTCATTTTGAGAGTTGATCTATTTGTCCTGGTCAAATGGATTCCTCTCCCCAACCTTCTGATCGCACTATAGCGAACAAAAATGTTTAAAATGACGCAAGGTAGAGTATGCGGGATATACATTTCAGATATAAGAGACTATACCTTCTAATGCACAGACAAACGAGACCACTCTAAAAACGTCAGGCCTCGGCCACCATTGAAAATGTGGCAATTACGCATGACAAAAGACAATTAATAAGAGAGCTTTTCAGTCGGTTGCAGCTGCTGTCTCATGCAGAGAGATAGAAGCGAGAAGAAGCTTAAGTGCCGGTGTAGAAAACAGGGGGACAGCGGTGTCTTTCCCCGAAGAGACGTCCACTTTACTAATGAACCAGCAGCGCAATATTCATCCTCCATAAATGTGGCCGTTACTTCCAAAATAAAGCCTGACGCATCAGAGAGTGAAGGGATCTGGAAAAAGAAGATCTTTCCTCTAAACTGTGGAAATCCTCCCTGCTGTAGATTTAAATACATTTTTCTGGGAGCCTAGTTTGTTTTACACCTTTTGGCCCCCACACACACTTTTTGAACAATTACATCTTGGTCATCGATGGCCACCAGCCTACTAAATCGAGCCAGATATCTGCTTGTGTGTGTGTGTATAAGGGGAAGGTTAATTAATCTTAATGGCTTTTAAAAATAAAAGTGGGTACATCTATATTTGCACAAACCAAATCAGATCAGGGTAATTATAGGCTATCTATTCCTTTTTCTTTGTATGATTAGCCAAGAAATGTGCTTTTTGGCAGTAAAATAACTTCCACTCTTGATATATAGTTAGTTAGTAGAAATACACAGTTAAAATGTGGTGGTAAAATCTGTGTAGCCTGGGCCACAGCACTGTGAGAAAATGAAATAATATATTTGCATTTTAGCCTTAGTTGCTTTTATTTGATCAGTAAGATTTAGTTCATTTTTCATTTACAAAAACTCGGCTCCACTTGATGGTGAAAGGCTAGTTCAGTCATGAGCCCAGAGAGCTCTCCATAAAGCCTTTGAGTTTCTCTCCAGTCCACTACTTCAGGGAGGTCAAAGCTGTTGGAAAATAAAGACGGGGGGATGTTCTTCACGTATTTAGTTATTTATTTCCATATATAGATAGATGCAGTCAGTGCTTTGGCTGACAACATTGCCGAGACTGGCAAAGACACAGTTCAGCACGCTGGACAGCTACCACAGGGACCGCCGCCAGAAGGCCACCGACTCCGCGGAGTCATCTCCAAAGAATCAGCACATGTATGTGACCGCAGGACGGGCTGTGTTGCACGTGGACGCGTATTTAGGTTCGTTACGTCGTATGCACTCTTAAGCATGGACTTGCATTAGTAGAGTGGCATTAGAAAACAACGCAGAATGGTATTCTCACAACCTTTAGACTAAAGCATAGTGGACTATGTCAGCTGAACTCCAAATGTTTTTCTATTATTATTTTATTATTTAGACGTTTAAAGAGGCTGTGCGAATCAGGGTAAAACTCTCTGTTTTAGGCAAAGTTTCGACAGAGGACGGACGAGCCATGTGTCGAAATGATATGCAATACATGCTTAATTTGCTCGTTTCTAGTAAGAAGTTATCATAATGAATATTTGAAAAGCCCCCCTTGAACAGAGGCTTTAGTATAAGCTTCTTATTTTGATACAGATTGCTATTTCTCCAAAGCCCCCTGGTGGACAGTTGGAGGCAGGCCCGGGATGAGTGATGGTTGAGAGCAGTGATGCTGTTTAAGCGATGACGTGCAAACATCCTGACTGTGAAGACACAACACTTACATGTGACAATGTCGCGGGGCATCATTTGGAACAAACAAAGGTGCATCATCATCATTATGCAAACAAGAACACAACTTGTATAAGTCAGCAAACTTCTCCGTGATATTTAGTTTGGAGAAGAGGACTTGATAACTACTTATAACGTTCAAAGGTAACTGCTGGCGGTTTTTGAAAGTTTTAGTGAAGGCAGATGTTTGCCTTTTTGCCGCCACTAGGATCTAATTCACCTGAATGTAATTTAGTATGCAAGTTCGTCAAAGTAAGATAAAATTGTTATTAGAAAATCCATCAGCAGTGAGAACCTCAGACCGGGTTGAGGCGAGCCTTCCGAAGTTGAGATCCTTTGTTTGGAGAACAAGGACACTGTTATTTTCGGCAACATGTGGAAGTGATTGCGCCAAGCGGCTGCACGGAGCTGGGGGGGGGGGGGGCGGCCTCGGGGCTCTGCTCCATGCAGAGACACCGATCTGATGCACTTCTTCTGTGCCCAGAGATAGGTGTCATAGGGACTCATTATTCTTTTATTGCCTGTCAGGAGAGCCCCGGGGTAAGGGAGCTAAGGTAAACAAAAACAAAAAAGGACTGCTTCAGGACTCGGTAAGCAGCTGACGCATGTGTGCCAGTAAACAGGGGTCCCATTCGTTTTCTGTGGTGCAGAAAAGAAGAACTGCCCTGATGGTGTGATCTCTTTTCATAAATGTTAAGGGATACGTGTGTGGGCGAGTGAGAGAGAGAGAGGGGGGGAGGGAGGGAGAGAGAGAGAGAGAGGGAGAAAGGTAGAGAGAGAGAGAGAGGGAGAAAGGGAGAGAGAGAGATGGAGAAAGGGAGAGAGAGAGAGAGAGAGAGAGAGAGAAAGACGTGGCTAGTGATATGGAGTGTTGGAGCGCCCTCTATGAGTTACTCGCTCCACTGTTGCCAGTGTGTGACTGATGCAAAATAACTGCGTCCATTCACTGAGCTGCAATGCACCATGCACAAAAATGTAAAAAAGCAGTAAATAAGTGCTAATGTGAAAAAAAACATGTTTTGTAGTCTGGTGATAACGCCTGTTAGGCTGAACTGTTTACAATGACCCTAACAAAACAAGAACATTTGTGCGAACACAGTGGAACATCACAGGATGCAACAGAAGTTACTCGAAAACTCGTCTTCCAAAAGTTCTCATATCCAAATAAAACCCCATCAAAATGCCATTACTCCCCTCATGTCAGCGGGGTTATTCATCCCCCTTAAAAATAGACTCTTACTTTGAAAAGGGGTCTAGTGCTCGAAGGGAGGAGAGAAAGAGAGAGGGGGGGTGTCATTTCCTGAGAGTTATTTACTTTGAGCCAGATGATTTTTCGGAGGGGGGTGGAGGGTGGACTGTAACATTGAATCAGTTACAGGTCGCTTAGCTGGAGCGCAGTTGTGAGGACGATCGCGGATGCGGACGGAGGGTCGCACATATGCTCTCACAGCGCAGGATCTCTGAGGATTACAACCGCCGCAAAGGACCCTTACTGCGCCTTTTGGAGCGACTAATTCACTGTGGATATACTTACACGAAAGGAATATAAAGAGGGGGTTATCAAAAGGTAACTGGAAGGTCGTTGGAATAAGAAAGATGATTGAAAAGATTTTTTCTTAGTCTTTTAAAAAACGTTTGGGTGTTTTATAACAAATAAAACGTGAGGGAATCTGAGATAGAATCACACTCTATAGGTTTGATAGGAGTTTAATTGCAGACTTAATAAGTCTATCCAATGATTAGATTAACGTCTGTTTTGAAAAAGTTTCTTGAAAAGTTGTATTCACTTAAATGGGATCGCTCTGCAGCCCTGCAAGTTCTATGCAACTTTTGTTTTAGGCAATGCATTATATAGACTATATATTAGATTAGATTTCTGTTCCCCGTGCACCATATGGTCTCCCCCCTGGACGCCGAGCAGGGAGAAGTCGCTGACTCTGCTGGAGAAAAACGCTCGATTTCGGCCTCACAGCTGGAGGTGTCACCTCGAAGACTGAAGGCACCATTGTGGGATGCTGCCCGGCGTTTAATGGGAAACACATTGGAAATTGTACATCACATTGTTTTCTCGTCTGGTTGCGGAATAAAAGGAATTAAAATGGAAAATCGGCACAGAAGGCACTGGAATGAGTCCGTCTGAGGCTTCGGAGCTGCAGCTGAATGGATTCAAGAGAACAAAAAAAAAAACTGAGTGTGGAGCCACGACGCATTCTTCATTAACCACCAACCCTGCTGTGACACCAAGGGGGTGCATAGGAGTAGGCTACTTCTTGTGGTCAAATTGCTCAAATATTTAGACAAAAAATATTCAGAACTTTAAAAAAAAAAGTAGATTAATACTTAATACAAAAATGCCGGTTTTAGACAGTCTCTTTAAAAAATACTTTCCATGGAAATCAACCTTTTTGAACCATTTCACCATCCTTGGAGTCTTATCACAAGTTTTATCAGCTGTTGCTCAAATGTATCCAGCCCAGCAGAGCGGTGCGTTTGTTATCTGCCACATTTGTCGACTCGCTTGGTGGAGGGGGGGAATAAAACAAGAGCAGGATGTGCGAACCGTCTGACTGCCATCCAGACTTATTTAGATTTACGCGCAGTGGCTGGGGGATCCTCGCCAAACCAAGGCAAAAAAAAAATCTCTTATAGAAATTATTTGAGTGCACAAGCACGTCGAAACGGATTAGACATTTGTCAGCTGATTCCCACACCAATATGTACTTTTGTGCGGAGTGGGCCCACTAATTATAGAGTTAAACAAACCCAGGCTGCCCATGGATCATTTAGCCCGTTTCGGATAAGCCAGGGCGGACAACCACAGGAAGCTATACAAGGGCCAAACGTTTTATTGTTTGGGGACAGTGTCCATGCAAGATACACAATATCCAGATAGAAAACGAGCTAATTAAACTGAGATCATTTGGATGGTGTTTTTTGTTTTAGAAAGAACAGCCTTGGTTTATGGAAATAAAACTATTTTGAAACGCCTATGAAACGGTGTGGCTCCTGATGAAAACCACGATCCAACATCAGACAGACCAGGGGAATTAAAGATCCTGCCACAAACCTGGCAGGATCTGTGTGATGAGTTGTGAGCAGTCTGGACTAAACTTGAGAATGTCTTAATTAGGCGTCCTTTAGACATTTCGTTACAAATATGGTCGGATGACACAAGAAAAGGGTCATTTATATATGTTTTTGAGGATTAAAAGTCGCTGATTTTAGTCAAAGCAATGAAAAGAAATTTTCCTCAAATCAGACGAAAAGAAAAACTTATTAAGAAAAAGGCGAGTGGGCAAACTGGAGATGATGAGATGCAGGGAGGCTTTAGCGCCCTCAAAAGCTGGACTGTGTCGCCCTCTACCGACGGTCTTCACGTGCAGCTGGAGCGCAGCGTGTCCTCTCCTGTCCCGTGGATTCATGCAGCGCACTGGAATTAACAGTCTTGACATCTCAACCCTCATTTTACGAAGAAAAACCAATTCACGTGATCCTGTAATTCATTTAGACTGTCACCTTTTCACGTACCCACTGAAGTGATGTGGAAGAGAACAAGCGTTTCCTTTATACATCTTTGTGGGGTTATTATAGCAAGAGCATGTTACTTGAGTCAGTAAAACTGCACATTGACTGGACTTCACAATACATTAAGGAGTCAATAAGCAATAGATTTGTTGATTTAACTGTTATGTTATCAAGTAGGATAAAATGCACAAGCAGTGGTAGGCTGTCATCTTAGCGGCAGGGGCCACATAATCCAAGTGTTTGCTTTAGGATACTTGTTGACTAAATTACCCGCTTTTCTGTCTTTACAGGCCAGAACATCCACAGTCATGGGTGGGGTGAAGACGTATGTCGTCTTTGGGGGTATGTTGGTGGTGCTGGTTTCAGGTAAGTGAACAGTCATGTGCAAACCTACTCTTGAAGCTTTTTCTACTTTCTTGACAGCTCCTTCAAATGTTTTCAAATCTATCTTTCAGTTGCCTCCGGACTGTCGCCACCTACCATTGTGTCCAATGAAGAAGAGTTCACCCTGCAGCCCAATTCCGTGTTCAACATTAGCTGTACCGGTAAAAGAAACGTCATCTGGGCTGAACCCCTGCCCAAAAACACCGTTGTTTACCCAGGATACTACACGGCAACGCTCAATATTTACAACGCAACCGTAGAAAACACGGGATATTACATGTGCATCTATAAAACCCAGGCGGGTGAACTGGAGGCTGAACCTGAAGACGACAATGTGGCGGAGATATATGTCTTTGTCCCAGGTGAATATGGTTTTTCACATGGTGCCACCAGACACGGATGTAGGCTACTGTGTGTGGAAATGTAGAGACAGACTTTCTACACAAGTATACATTATAAAATAATGGTAAAAGTAACACGAGCAGAGCATCACAACACATTATCTAAAGTCACACCAATCCATGTTAGGCTGTAGCAAAAAACAAAACCCTGAGTGTATTAAAATGAGCAATGGTGTCTTTTATAAATGTTTGTGTTATTGTTTCTTTCAAAAGTTAAAGGAACGTAAAGTAAAAATTCTAAAATATAGTAGTTATGAAATGAAGTATAAGTATGAGAAATTAGTACAATGGATCACAATCAAGCATTTTAGTCACACCAAATCTCGCGACTACGTTCCTTTCCTTGCGCACCCAGATCCCCAGGTTCCATTTGTCCCTGAAACGTCTGATAACGTGGTAGTCTCCATGGACACATCCGGAGTAACCATCTCCTGCCGCGTGTCTGACCCCTACCTCCACGTCATCCTGAGGAGTGTCTCCAGTGGACAGGACATGTCTGCCTACTACGACATCAAGGTGGGCTTCTTTGGAAGCCTCTTGCCCGGGCAGTACCAATGTGAAACCATCGTGAACGGCCAGACATTCAGAAGTGTCGTTTATACTGTGGAGGAGGGTGAGTCAAGATGAAGATGCACATAGAGGCCATGCAGTGTTGAGGATAAGGCACATTTTATAGATTGGCTGTTCTATTTTGACCTCATGTGATTAATATGTATTATCTTAAAACAACTTAGGAAAGGTAAGAGCCAAATTATTATTGTGTGTGCTAAAGTAATAAAAGATAAGGATTCAAAAACTGCACAGCTGGAAACACTCCCCAAATCCGTTTACCATGAGAGGACTGCAGGGTGATCTCACTGCATGAGAGCTATGACATTAGGGCAGTATCACAGGGGGAGATGACTTAACAAGTCTGTTTTCACTTTATGTGTGTGTGAGTAATGGCAACCTACCGAAGCACCACCAAGCGATAAATGAGCTCATGCTAATCAAGTTGTCACTATCTTGGTACGTGTGAGATGATGATGGCGCTGATATCTGCTCTCTGGTGGTTTAGCCCCTATGAAGACGGGGAACTTTGACATGGAAGTGAAAGCCAGTGAGGAGACGGTGAGAGCCGGGCAGCCTTTAAACATCACATGTGTTGCGCCCGCTGGACTGGGCTTTCAGCAGCAGTGGGTCCATCCAAAAAAACAGGCAAGATGCAGTCCTTTTCCTCTCTGTGTTTATTATTTTTCATTTCATTTTAGTCTCTTCTATGGATTCATCAATAAGCAGCATCTCAGCCTTCTCGCCCTATTTCCTTCAATCCCATGTTATATTTCCATGTCATTTCCTACCCAGCAGCACTGAGCCTTAAACTAGCGAGTAATGGTTTTGGACCTAAACCTAGCAACGGCAAGTGGAATTTAGCTCAGAGGATGGCCCTTAGTGGTTACAAAGTATGTGTTGGGAAAGCAGCAACTGAATGTTGTGTCTTCATTATGAGTACGTCGGCCAAACAGCTCCTGCTGCAGTTAACCCCATGTGAAAGACACGGACAGAAATGTTAAAGTTTAGGACAAATGGCTTGAGGGGAGCAGGCAGTTAAAAAGAAGACGAAAAAGGATAATAAATCCTTTAACCCCAGTGACCTTGAGATGTCTTGGACAGATGCTGTCTGTACATGACAGACAAATAAACATTTATGCTTTTGAAGTGTTACCTGAAAGGATACGAATAAGTCTCGTGCAATTTATGTATGTTTAGATTTATATTCAGATTCTTAATCTTTACAGCACGTTGTCGGTTTTTCTGCATGGGATTCCTCTAAGCCCTTTTCCAGAAACAGTGAGGGTAGGAACTGTGGAGTCTTGAATGCTGGTTTTGGTCTCAGTTGCAATTATAGGCTTTTAAAAGGCTCTGTGATCCTGATTTATCTCCTGTGGCCTAGCAAGTGTTTTAACCATTAGCCTCCAGCAGCACGACAAATAGATTCTCATACATTGTACCTGTAAAATGGAAAAAACACAGAGTTAAACAATTCACATATCTTATTTCCAAGACTTTTCCTTTTTATTCCGGTGAGTAGGATCTCAAATCCATATTGTTTTTCTGTTCTTATAGGCTGTGGATGCTGTTCAGATGAAACAGACCTTTCCTGACCGGGTCATGTACACCCTCAGTATCCCACAAGCCACCTCTCAGGACAGCGGCACCTACGAGTGCTCCATCACCAACGAAATCAGTGGAGAGGTCAGAGCCAGCAGCGTGGCTGTCACCGTCTTTGGTAAGTCTGTCTGCTGAGAAATGCTTTCTGGATACCTTTTAATGACTTTTTAGCAGAACTGTAATAATGTGAATAAGTGTTCACACTGCTGACTTAAACCCATTTAATTCAAATGTAATGTTCTCATTATCATTTGGGTAAAACGGTCATGGTTTCACATATGTGCACTAAGTGCTGTTAGTGGTGTGTGGAAGTCATTTTCTACCATCCGACTGTAAAGCCTCACCTCTGCTTTCAACATCAACTACTGTGTTTTATGGGATGGCCTCAGCAGATGTGTGTCAGGCCTTCACTTCACCTTAACCCTCGCTGTCACTTTCTTCATCTCAATCCTCGCCTTGCTCCACCGTCCCTCTGATATTACTCACTGAATCCATTTCTTCATCCGTTTTCATCCACGATCACCTGTGTATTCTTTTCTGTTTGTCACTTCAGAAGAGGATTCCTATGTGGCACTGGATCACAGTGGGATTCTAGCTATAGAGTTTGTCAGCCTTTTGGAGGAGACAGAGTTTACCATCCTCATTGACGCCTACCCGGCCCCCAAAGTGATGTGGCTGAAAGATGGGAAACCCATACCAGAGAACTACTATGTTCTCACCAAAACTAGTCACCTTGAAGGGAATCGGTGAGGAAAGCAATTGTGATTTGTCAATAGATTTATAGATGAAGCTTTCCAGTTTCAAACCTGATGGCAGTTGATTTAAAGAATAAATAATAAAATAGTTTGATATTTGGAGAATAAGCTTATTTGCTTTTTTGCCAAAGATTTAGATCAGAAGATTGATGCTACTTTCACATCTTTATGGTAAATATGTAGCTGGATCTAGGAGATGGTTATCATTATCACTGGAAGCGGGAAACAGCTAGTCTGGCTCTGTCCAAAAGGACTGGCTCTGCTTGGGGCAGTAACTTCCTGGAGTAACGGTCCAGAACATGACCCAGTGTAAAACCACATTGTTTCATTTTAAAATGTTCCAACCAAATAATTGACATTAGTGTACTTAAGAGGTGCAGGTAGGTGTATTTTGTTACTTTCAGACAGAGCCGGGCTAGCTGTTTCCCCGTTTCCAGTCTTAATGCTAAGCTAAGCTAACCACCTACTTGCTCCAGCTTCATATTTACTGTACATTTGTGAAACTGCCATCGATTTTCTCATCTAACTCTCTGCAAGAAAGTAGATATGTATTTCCTAAACTGTCTGCAATTCCATAAAATGACTAAAGTATTTGCGCCATTTTCTTCTCACAGGTATCAAAGTATTCTGAAATTACGACAGCCTCTGGTAAAAGACAATGGGAATTATACCATCACCGCCCTTAGCGGCTCTCGCACTGCTCTGTTCTCCTTTACCCTCAAAGTGAAAGGTAAGAGAGACACTGTAGATGGATACATGGGTAAATATTTAGAGGATTTGTGATCTGTGACTGAGCGCTGTACATATCTTTCTTTTAGCTCCCACCACAGTGATGTTCCCACCTTCCTCAGCCCCTGTGCTGCTGCCACAGGTAGAGGAGATGGTGGTGCCCCTCAACACTCCTTTCACCTTGACCTGTCGAGGAGAGGCAAAACTAGCCTGGGACACACCGTTCGATATGGCCGAGAACACACAGGAGGACAACAGCGGCCTGTTTGTCACCACCATTACTGTGGACAACCCCACTGCAATGTACACCGGCTACTACAGATGCTTTTACAGTAGAAACACCACTGAGGATTCAGAGGGCAGCAGCATTTACGTCTATGTGCCAGGTGTGGGGTACACAGCAGCTTTCAGCATGTGTGTTTTTATTATTTGATTTTATTATCTGGTCTGAAAAACGTATTTTACTCCAACTCAGATCCCGATGTTCCCTTTGTGCCATCACCGGTGCCTTATGGCAACCATTTCCTGTCCAACTACGATGAGATGGAGATCCAGTGTCGAGTGTCTGATCCCAGTACTAACGTGACCCTGGTTAATGTTGACACCCAGCAGCCTGTGCCTAGTTTTTATGACAGCAAGAGGGGCGCTTTGGGAGTATTCACTGCTGGAACCTACGCCTGTAAGGCCCTCATAAACGGCGAGGTACACTACAGCGAAGAATACATCGTTCACGGCTGGACAGGTGTGTGTTCACGTGTTTGCGAGCGTGTATATCTGTGTCACTAGATGTGTGTATCAACTTAAAAAAGAGGCGCTTCACCTTACAAAGTTGATCTGCTTGCTCTGTGTTTTCTTTAGTGCATCCGTGCCCTCCCACAAATGTTTTGACTGTGTCATTTGTTGCACCTCAGGTGCCGCTCCACTGCATGTTGAGCTGACAGCCAAACGGACTGCTCTGCTGGTGGGAGACACTATCACAGTCACCTGTCTGGCTCGGGGATCTGAGATTCTGGAAGACCACTGGAAATACCCTGGAAAACTGGTGAGGGCACAAGGCATCCTGTGCAGCACAAAAATGTATTCAAGCTGATATTGTGTTTTGTTGTCAGTCTCACAAAAGTTACTGTCCTATTGCAAGGTGGTTTGAAACTCAACATACATGATTTTCTTGTTTGACAGGCTAATCGTGCTTTGAAAACAGTGCATGAGAACAAGAGGAATCAGGAGATTCTTTACACACTAACGATCTCGCAGGCTTCAACCAAAGACAGCGGCATCTACTCTTGCTCCATCACTGATATTATAAGTAATGAGAGCCAGACAAAGCAACTCGCTATTCAAGTTTTCGGTATGAAATCTGTATTTTGTGCATGTGGCATTATTTCATAAATACTTATCTTTCTTGTGGTGACGAGCAATTGCTGATTGTCTGTCGGCCTCTTCTCTTTTTTAATAGCAAGTGAGTTTCTATCCATTCGGCCAGAGTTTAAAGAATATGAATCAGCAGAGCTGGATGAGGTCCGGGAGTTCAGGGCCGAAATCAGCTCCTTCCCCAGTGCTCATGTCACTTGGCTTAAAGACGGCATGCCACTCAGCGACGTGACAGCGGAGATCTCCACCAGCCTCCGACAGCTCAGCGAGACCAGGTGAGACTCCCGTACGAGGTCAATAATGACAAGCTGGAAGTTAACATTCCCACATTACCTGGGCCTGTCATTAGGGTTTAGTGCGATTGTGAACTTCTGTGACTGTGTGTTTATTGCAGTTTCTTGTTTTGTCGTTCTGTGTAGCTACATGAGTGTGCTTACCCTGATCCGGGCCAAGGAGGAGGACAGCGGGAACTACACCATGCGGGTGGAAAACGGAGACAGAAGTCGCAACGTCGGATTGATCCTGGAGGTCAAAGGTCAGAGAGTGGATTTCCCCAAGCCCTTCATTACCTTTATTTCCTTAGATACTGTTCTCTACATACAGTCTGTCTTTTTCTCACATATTTACACACACTTTGCTATATTTACCCCATTCTGTCGGACTATGTTACAGTGCCTGCATTCATTGTGGACCTGATGGATATCCACCATGGCTCAGCCACAGGCCAGTCTGTGGTGTGCATTACTAGAGGACAGCCCACTCCTGTGGTGGAGTGGTTCATCTGCAAGAACATCAAACAGTAAGTTCAGTCCTCTTTAGTACAACATTCACCTGAAAACAGCCAACAGGAATGCTTCTGGACTTCTCAATGTACACATATGCAGTCACTACACAGTGTAGGTGATAATATATCTCTTTTCCTTTGTTGCCATTAAGTTGTGCCAATGAGTCGTCTTCCTGGGTGCCCCTCCCTGCCAATTCCTCTGAGATCACAATGGATTCACACTTTGACGAGGACAACAATCTGGAGAGCCAGGTCTTGTTTGGTCATCTGGAGAACACACTGGCGGTGCGCTGCCTAGCCAGGAACGAAATGGCCGTCGTCAGCAGGGAGGTCAAACTGGTGTCCAATGGTAAGAACGAACACACACACACACACACACACACACACACACACGTTTAATTCATGTTTGTTTCCTCTGAAGTAACTCTACTCAGCTTTTAAATTGACAAATGATGTTGTTGTTTCCACCTTGTTTCCTCTGAAGTTCCTTTCATTTCTGGCACTCAGAGTGTGGCAGGCTTTGTAAGGGACTGTGTTGAGGGCTGAGATAGTGCTGTCAGTGTTGCAGCAGCTGTCAGATGATGAGTTTGTTGTGAGACAGATGATAGGGGGCTGTGCTTTAGCCACGAGGAAAGGGCTCTTATTCTGAGAGCTAATTAAGGGAAGCAAGAGATCATTAGGCCATTTGGTCCTTCCAGATGAGCCTCATCTCCTAAACCAGTGCCTGGACCCTTCCCCCACCCCCCACTTCCATGTTATCTTTCCAGCATACCTTTTGGTCCTAGTAATCTGGACACCCTGTGGATTTAATTGTCTTTTAGGCTGGACTGATGACATTTCTTGTGCAACAAGTATTTCATTGCAAGCATTTCATTTGTCATTATAACAGACACATGTTGACACATGTGATCAGTGTGCTCTTCATCTAACATGTATGACCGCTGGCTCTGCTCCTGAACAGGCCCTCACCCAGAGCTGACTGTAGCTGCTGCTGTGCTGGTGCTCCTGGTCATTGTCATCATCTCACTCATTGTCTTGGTTATTATCTGGAAACAGGTATTGCTGCCATCATTCTGCATTCATTCTCACACATTCACTCTCTCGTCGACTCTTCTGCTGTCTCACTTGCTTAATAGTTTTTGGAGCAAATTAGCCTTGCAAAATGTTTTTAGATTGCGACTGCAACATTCAAATTAAATATATAAGTGGTTCATGGCAGCTAATGAGAGATGTATTTTGAATTTCAATTGTGCCAAATTATTTTGGGTATCCACCAATTAATAACGCTCCGAACCAAAGCAAAAGCCTACTGAGATAATTAATGAAACTAAAGAAAATATAGTACTATAGAATATAGTAACCTTGTACCAAAATCCAAGACCTCCCAGTCCAACAAGCCTTGACTTGACAGAGGTTAATTAATTAGTTCTCATATGTGTTTTGTCTTCCAGAAACCACGTTATGAGATCCGCTGGAGGGTCATAGAGTCTGTGAGCCCAGACGGCCATGAGTATATCTATGTGGATCCCATGCAGCTTCCCTACGACTCCAGATGGGAGTTCCCTCGTGACAGACTTGTGCTCGGTGAGTCATTTTCAATGTACTAAAGCTGCAGTCTTGTGCCGGTGGCTCTGCAGCCTCCCTGCAGGGATGTTCCAGTCACTCTGTCTTTGAAGTGAGGCTGTAATAAGATAATCTCGCTTGGGCAGTTTGCTGGCTGGGGTTTGGTTTGACTCAGTGATCAAGGAGACATTCAGCCACTGAAAGTGTCACAGATGAGAAAGCAGAGGCCTCCAAAGTGCATGGATTTGTTTGTATGCCAGTGTTTGCGAAGGTTCTTCTGTTTTTCTTTGTTGATAATGGATTCTATGTTGTGTTTTTCTCAGGTCGTATTTTGGGCTCTGGAGCCTTTGGGAAGGTGGTAGAGGGCACCGCCTATGGACTCAGTCGCTCCCAACCTGTCATGAAGGTGGCAGTTAAGATGCTGAAACGTGAGTTTAACAGACTACAATTGGATTACAAAAGTCATATGATATGTTTCTGTATAGCAGTGAAGGGTTATAGGGACTGCTTAGGTGAGAGACTAACAAACTAATCTGAATACACAGACATGATATACATATATTTATATCAATTAATAAACGTCCATAAATCCGCTAAGCAATCAAATGAAATAGACACCACATTTTAAAAGTTTTCTTCAGTACCAAAGCAATCCACTGATAGTTGTCTGTACATGTTTGATTGCACTGCGAACAGGAATTGTTAATTGCTAATTCGGCATACTTTTAATGATGCCAAATTGCCAAATGGGGGATAGACCTGCAGTGTTAGAGGGCTTTTTATTCATAAATGAATAAGCCTGTAAAACACTGCAATAATAAATTAAATCAGTGGTACAAAATATTAGGCCTGCTTAATCATTTAACATTGCAATGTTACTGAAAAACTCACAAAATTCACCTCACTTCGTATTTGTGTGGGCAATGGAAGAGAGGTGGCAAAAGTGATGGAAAGGAAGATACCAAAGAATCTACAAGATAATAACAACAACATAAAGCGATAAATTATAGGATTCCAATGAAAGAGGCTGAATGTGTGGTTCGTTGGCTGGTCTGAAGGTTTGAAGTGCGATGATAGTCATCACAGGTGTACCTTCTTTCAGCCACGGCACGCTCTAGTGAGAAACAGGCCCTGATGTCAGAACTGAAGATCATGACTCACCTTGGACCACATCTCAACATTGTTAACCTCCTGGGAGCGTGCACCAAGTCAGGTGAATAATACACACACATTGGAGATATAAAGACACATTCCTTCATAGGCACAGATTGTATAATAACAGTTTAACCTAGTTTAACCATTGTCCCTTGCAATTTATTCACACAGTAACGCCCACACACCCATGCTGCCAAAAACACATATGCACATACACAAACATAGTCAGATTTGGCGTTTGTACACATTTACAGCCAAACAAGATTGACAGCTCTGTCTCAGCTCTTGGTGGGTGTGGTATTTTAATAGGCTTTTTATGGGGAAGTGCTAGCTTGCCCTCTTGACTGTGCTTTTAGCCTTTATGAGCCTCTGATAAGATTAGCCTGCAGACTGACGCCAATGCACAACTTTATCTGCTCTGTTGTTCCCAGGCCCTATCTACATTATCACAGAGTACTGCTTCTACGGGGACCTGGTCAACTACCTGCACAAGAACAGGGATAACTTCCTCAGCCTGAACCCAGAGAAAAATAAAAAAGAGCTGGATATCTTTGGGATCAACCCTGCAGATGAGAGCAGTCGGAGGTACCACGTGCATGTTTTTAAGCTTTTATAAATGCATTTACATGGAAAATGTTAAAGAAATGACAGAAACACACATTGAAATACACTTCCCCTTTGCCACTCCCAAATATTATAGCCATAGTCACAACAATTTGCACAATTGTCTCCCACACACACCCCTAATCGGTAACTCTATCACCATTTTCTCCGTGGTTGAGAAGATTGTCTGGCGTCTTAACCTAATCAAATCGCAGTCTGAAGTGGTCTCAGCTTTCAACCTAATTTCATTGTATTGGAGGTACCTGTTAATTCTGGCCGCCCAGACGTTCATGGTGAAACAGCAGCCCTGTCTCTCCCTCAGAGGCACATCTGTGTTGATGGATGACTCACAGTGACCACACCTCGAATTGACCATAACATGATTTAATCCTGGCTACCATGTTAGGCTCAACCACATCTTCCTCTAACCCCAGCCAGAGAGAGAGAGAGTGAGAGGATTTAAGGACACGCTAAAGGGAACTGAATAAGACGTATAACATAAAGCATCATCACCAATATTCCCACAACCTGTCCTCACCTCATCGCTAACAGCATTCCCTCCTTGTGTCTCTCTTGTCTTTGCACGCAGTTATGTGATCCTGTCTTTCGAGAGCAAAGGAGACTACATGGATATGAAGCAGGCTGACAACACTCAGTATGTGCCCATGTTAGAGATGAGCAATACCTCTAAGTACACAGACATCCAGGGGTCTAACTATGACCATCCACCCTCTCAGAAAGGATCAAGTGGTATGCACATACAGTTTGTTCCTCTTCTCTCTGTCCTCTTTTTCACTCTCTCCTCTGAGTTATTGGTGTGCACTTGCTTGGCTTTAGTGCTGCGTTTGAGTCAGTGTTGGTTGAGGGGTCCACCCTTGTCAGAATTTAGGACTGGTACAGCCTTGTAATTACATGGAGAGGATAATTGTAGCACATGCATAATAATGCCTGGTTTCTCCCTGCCATTAGTAAAAGCCAGGTTTGAGCAGCCAGTACTATATTTACAATACATGATGAACATATACTCGTGGAATGCCTCATGGTGTTTTCTGTGTGTTTTTTAAACCAGAGGGTGAGGTGGATGACCTGCTGTCAGATGACATGAACGAGGGCCTTACCACCACCGATTTGCTCAGTTTTACCTACCAGGTGGCCAAAGGCATGGAGTTCCTGGCTTCCAAAAATGTAAGTTTTGTCTGCAGAGGCACATTGAATAAAAATCATATCTTTTTTCTAGTTTTAGGTATTTGTACTGCTGGGGTTTGCATACCGCATAGACCATGCAAGTCCACATTCCCGTGCTTCACCACTGGTTGTGGATTTTGAACTGTGCCCTATTTGATGACAGCTGTGCCGGCCAAGGGGGGATTGAGGAAAATCAGCAGTTGTGTGATAAGCAGTCCCGTAAAGGCTGCTGAGCCCACTCAGGAGACAGGCCAGGGGCTGAATATAGCAGCAGCACAGCCAGGGCTAGAATTACCAGGCAGGGACACGCTGCAGCCAGAGGCTATTCATTCAGCTTCATAGTTATTTTCCCTAAATATCCAGTGGTCACAGCCATCTCTCCAACTGGAATGTTTACACAAAGACCACGCTTTATAAAGCAATATGAAACTGCCTTAAAATGAACTCGGCTGAAATGAAATACATACAAAAATAGATGCAGTCAGTGGCGGTGGAAGCGAAATGTGTTGGTTTGGGAATGGATGTAAAACAATTATGTGCAATGCAAATCACCTTTGCAAACTTTCTTTTTACATACTTTTTCTTTTTGCAGTGTGTGCATCGAGACCTCGCTGCCAGGAATGTCCTCCTCTCTCAGGGCAAGATAGTGAAGATCTGTGACTTTGGACTGGCCCGAGACATCATGCATGACAACAACTATGTCTCCAAAGGCAGTGTAAGTCTCTGTCTATACTTGACTATCACTTTATGCCTAAAACATAGCTTTATTCTTCTTTTCCATAATGGTTTTGCAAGTGTGATTGAACCTTTCCTCTCCATCATCACACAGACCTTCCTGCCAGTGAAGTGGATGGCGCCAGAAAGTATTTTTGACAACCTGTACACCACTCTTAGTGACGTTTGGTCCTACGGCATCCTGCTCTGGGAGATCTTCTCCTTAGGTGAGCCCATGGAAACATCTATAAGAGAAAGGAAATACATGAGACTGGGGTTGGTTGATAAACTCATGAGAATCTGTTTCGGTCTGAAGGTGGCACCCCGTACCCAGGGATGGTTGTGGATTCGAGCTTCTACAACAAGATCAAGAGTGGATACAGGATGTCCAAACCAGAGCACGCACCTCCTGACGTGTACGTGATCATTGCATGATGACTAAACTGTTGCTGTGCATGCACGGGAAGCTTCTCTAACGTCCTACCAGATGAGGAATGCGTTGGGCTGTGAACTCCAAACTGTTTGTTTCTGAACTGTGATATACAGCGGCTGACATGAGTCACGGCAAAATTGTAAGGTACAGGACAGGTCGTACAGTTCTCTATGGTAACATTGCATGTTTTTGCTTTTCCAGGTATGAGATGATGATGAAGTGCTGGAACAGCGAGCCGGAGAAGAGGCCTTCTTTCCTGGGTCTGAGCGATACTGTAGCTTCTTTGCTGCCCTCCAGCTACAAGAGGGTGAGTCTCCTTGTGACCTCTCACATCCCAGACCCCTTTGGAGTCTTAACACCTGCTTTCTAATTTACCACCTCTCATTCTTGACCCCGTGGTTGGACCTGCACATTCTGTTCCTCTCTTTGTTTTTGCATGGTGCTGGTGATTTTCTTTCTTGTACTTCAACATGTACTTTGCCAGGCAAAGGCTGAAAATAAGTTAAATTCACTCTTAAAGTGGCAGGCTCAGGTTCATTTAAAAACTCCTGCCACTTCCTCTGAGAGTGCATTAGGAGTGTGTCTGCGGGCTCTATGTATTTCTGTTAAACAGAAACCTAAAAGTGATTAGAGTGCAAATGGAGCAGCTGGATGTCAGAGCGACTGGCCCTCAGTCTGGGTAATGACGCAGCTCCAGTTCTCGCCTCCACCAGCCAACCTTAATTACCGCATTAAACTCTGCACCACACATGGCACATCAAAACAGCTTTACCTCTGCCTCTTTTACAGAGTTTTAATGGCTAGAGGCAGAGGAGGAACTGACTCTTGCTTTAGCACCTCGGGCTTGTGTGATTTTCAGTTTGGATCCCACGATCCAGCTGGCACAACACAACTAGTGATCACACTTACACCACAGAACTCCTGTGGCTTTGTAACGCTTTATTTATTCTGTGCTTACACAGAATTACACACCGTATGATCATGACTTCTGTGCAGAAAAAGATGAACACAAATCTTGACACGATGTATCTTTTGTGTTTCCAGCATCTAACAGCATTACATTTTAATGTATCCGTCTGTCTTGTGCAGCATTATGAGCGGGTGAACCATGAGTTCCTGAAGAGTGACCACCCCGCTGTGACCCGGGTGTGCATGGAAAACGACGACGCCTACATCGGCATCACCTACAAGAACCAGGGCAAGCTAAAGGACAGGGAAAGCGGCTTTGATGAGCAGCGACTGAGCTCCGACAGCGGCTACATCATCCCCCTCCCCGACCTGGACCCTATATCTGATGATGAATATGGAAAGAGGAACCGACACGGGTAAATGGAACCAACATTTACCTCTACTAGTTTACACTGTTAGTGTTGCACCACAGATGGCGCTAACCTGTGTTATTCGTGTCCCCCACAGCTCTCAGACGTCGGAGGAGAGTGCCATCGAGACGGGCTCCAGCAGCTCCACTTTTGCTAAACGCGAGGGGGAGACCCTGGAGGACATCACGCTGCTGGACGAGATGTGTCTGGACTGTAGTGACCTGGTGGAGGACAGCTTCCTGTGACACCCGCCCAGCCTGCAGAGCAGAAGCACAGATGAAAAAGGGGTGCAAGGACACAGGAAACTAGAGAGACTTGTAAATCAGCCAAAGACTCTGCTGTCTACCCTCTAGCCCGTCCATTCCTTCTCCTTGACCACACGTTCAGAGGACAGAACAAAACCACTTCACTGTCTGGATGTGTGTGGGTGGTCTCAGGAGTGAGTGAGCGTTGACAAAAATGTGACATCAAGGACTCCAAAGAACCACCGAGCCTGTGTGTCGGACCTATCGAGATAAAACAGATAAAAAGATTGTTGTTTGAATTTGCAAAGCTTTATTCTATCGGGCATTTTTTTTTAAACAGCAATATAAGCAAGGAGGGACAAACTCAACATGTTGGTCAGCAACTCTAAATGAACACCACAGGATACCATTCATATATTTAACCACTACAGGTGCACTAAACTAGATGAGTCCAATACTCGCAACAGCATTGGCAGGTAAACTCACTTTACACTCACCTGCCGCAAGAGAAGCACCTGATGCTGGCACAATCAGTAGCAATACTCAGATTTAAAAGCACAAAATCTGGACTATGTGCATTTCTTTTGTATATCACCATATAATGTTCGCAATGGCTACATACTTGCAGTTCAAATTTATTTTTTTACTTCATTATGTAAACTTGTATTATTTGTGAATGCCAAGTAGATACTGACCATAGCTGTTTGAATGGTTACGAGAAGAGAGCTTCTGAGCCGCATGCATCATTGCAGTGTCTCACCTTTTGCCCAAACACAATTTAATATTCTCAAACGTCATCCCAGATAAACACTTCTGTCGTATTTGTCTTGTGGGCTTTGAAAAACAAAGTGTGATTGTATTGTAAATAGCTTTAGAGTTGTTTTATAAGAGAGAGTTATCGGGTTAACAGTATTCTATGTAAGCACATATCAAGCTTCTGCACCCTCATTCGCTCCAGTGAAGCCAATGCTTTTGATGAATCCATTACAACAAAGAACACATTTTCCTCAATAAGAATAACATGAAACCATTTGCCATCATAGTGGAGAGCATATAGCTATGACAATATTTGTGGATTAGGAAGTTTCATGAGAAATATTTACATTTTGTCATGTTTGTAATGTATGGCATGAATAGAATTAATCAATTTGGCTACCAAATAAAATGGGTAACGTAAATAAAAGGGATGGTAGAGAAACCCAGTTCATCATGTCAGTTAATATGGCAGTATGGCAAAAAAGTGAATTATATCCAGTATAATGCAATGCTTTACAAGCAGGATGTGTACTCCGATCTCATATTTTATCTACTGTCCTGAAGTCTATTAGCAGGTTCTAGTTATACTAAGACACAATATGGACTAGAGATTCATTCTGATCTGATGTTATACATCAGTTATTTGTAAACTCTTTGTAATCCTCTGTATCTTCCTGCTACTGTACCAGCTGTGCCACTGCCTCTGCCTCTCTCTGTTGACTGTGATATAATCTACAATCAGTTGTTGCACTTTCCTTTGCTTTCTCCATTTGTTGTGGATGTTGCAGAATAGTTAGTCAAGCTGAGCTAAAAAAGAAAGAAAGAAAAGTCTTGCTTTGGCTAAAAATGTTTAAAGCAGTGTTGGTGTGAACGTGTGTGCCACAGGTGGGTGATGTGTTGTCGACGGTACAGTATCTGTTTTTATAGCTAATCAAACCCAATATGATGATTTAATATTATGGTTCAATATTTTACATCATGTACATTCAGATGATTTATATTTCAATAAATGATTTATGAAAAAAAAATGGCATGTCCTCTTACCCTATATGATTTTAAAGAATTACACAACCACACATAGAAAAGGATTAATGAGGTGCATATCTATGCGGAATGGGGGAGAGCTTATAATGTACATTTTTGTCAACAAAGATATTAGATTCAATAGAAGATGCAGCACAAAAAAACAGCGAGAATATTAAACATAGATGAATAGTACTCATTTTAGATATTTGGCAATATAACAAATTGGTAAATACCATCAACAATTATTTATAATACAAGACTGCAAAGTGAAATGCCTTGTGTATGCAAGGGTATGCAAGGGTATTGTCATATAAACACAAACGACCAGTGGTGGAAGAAATACCCAGATAATTTATTGAAGTTAAAGTACTAATACAACAATGTAAAAATATCCCATAACAAGTAAATGTTCTGCATTGCAGGGATTTAGTACCATAAGAAAAATGAACTTAAAGTATCAAAAGTAAAAATACTCATTCTGCAGGATAATGTCCCGTTATTATACATTACATTATTAGACCCTCCAAAGGGTCACCGGATTAATCGGAGAGGTTGTGAGATGATTAGTTGGGCTAACACAGAAGGAAAAAAAACATTGAAAAAAATTGAATATGCTTACCTGTTTGAGTCTCAACAGTTACACCTAAATTAATCCATCTAAGAAGGTACTCTCGCTTTGGTGTTACTGCTAACAACTCACAGTCATGCTTTCAGTCATGAAAGGTGACATCGGACCCCAACTACACACTGCCTTGCTGTAAGAAGACACAAGACAAAAAGGTTGGGAACCACTGGTTTAATTATTAACAACATGCTTATATGTTTATCAGAAGTTTTTTTGATGTACAATCTTAATTTGAAATGTAACTACAGCTGCAAAATGAATTTAGGAAGTACAATATTTCCCTCAGAAATAAAATAAAATTGAAATATTCAAAGTATCTTAAAATTGTGATTAAGTACAGTACTTCAGTAATTGTACTTTATCAATGCAGACAACCAAAATATTATGTGAATAAACAATCAACACAAATAATAAAAAATCCATTTAGAAACGATATATATTGAATATTATACAATTTTATCAAGATTCTTTGACTACATAAAGTATTTAGAGTAATCTGTCCCACTATTCCACATGCAGTCTGAAAGACATCCTATAGAGGGCCATAATCTCACCTCAAGGCTGCACATTACTTTGCAAATAGTTATTAAGTCATAAAATATGTGGCCCAGTTTTGTCAATGCTGCTTTGTTGGTGGTTGTTTGTCTAAGATTATGTTTAACAATCTGAAAATCACAAAGACAGCTCCACTGTATCTGCTGACGCCAGCTGTGAGAGTGACTTGTTACCATTTTGTTACCACTAGAGGGAGGTAGTATCTTAATAATTGCTGAAGTGCCTTAAGGGTGGGAGATCGCAGAGAAGAGGATTTCATTAATAGCATGATTTATACATGCATCTGACGGTTTGAGTATGCATACATAGTATTGGTACATTTAAACCTGAACATAACAACCTCTGAAGGTGTGTGTCCTGAAGGGTGCACGGCATTAGGAAGGTGCAGCTTATTGTTCCATCTTGTATACACCTGCAAATTATTTCTATTTTATATTATATTATACCATCTCATAAGACTAACCTTTCCAGAGCTCTAATCTAAAAGCAAACGATGTTTGCTGACATGCTGTTTAACTGTGAATTTAACCAGAATCATAGAGCAATAAAAAGGAGACAAATAATTGGTTCAGAATGCATTTTATCACTTTAGTCAAATTTGATAGCTTTACCCACATCTGCACAGTTACACAACTTCAGCAAAAACAACTTTTCTTTCTTTCTTCTCCTTATTTGTTGTACTAATTGAGTCTTGTTTGACTGGTTTTCCTTTTTTGTTTGCCCAAAGTGTTGAACCCTCAAGGTAGGCCGGTGCTAAGACAAAGCAGGGTCAATATCTGCTCCAGGAACTTGCAAAGGACTGGATAGACAAGTAGATTAGTGATAGTCAGTAGAGATGTGCGCAAGACTACTGGTAAACAGCAAGAAGATATGCTAAGAACCAAAAGTTGAAGATTTGCATGCAGGATTTCTTGCAGCAGAAATTAAATGCCAAGGCTAGGGAACAGTTTCTAAATAACAACCTGGACAGCTGGGGTTCAGTGAAATGATTGACTGCAGTCTGTCAGCAAAGGCTTGCAAATGGGAGAAATATGTTTACATCAAGCCTTAATTTCTTCTAAATCTATCTGAATAATATTTTCTATTATTATCTGTATTTGAAAAGAAACAACTGTGCCCAGAAAGGCTCCTTAAGAGGCTTTGTTCGTGAGAAAAATGAAGCCCCTTGTGTTGTGCAGGATGGAGGAAATATCATGATGATAACAAATGTGCCATTCACGTAACTTTGCCAAATGTGAGACATGCATGCAAACTGTTATGGTGAACATACAGCAATAAAATAACTGTAAGTTTGAAGGAACTGCTACATTTACTGTATAGAAATGTAACTTATCTGATGAGGATTTATTTCCTTCTTTACAAAAGCCAGTTTCAGTTTAAAAGAAAGGAAAATGTAAGTGTCAGGCTCTGTAACAAACATAAAAATAGAGATTATGAAAAAAAATATGTTAGCATTAATAAGAAATGAACAAGTCTACAGCCATGCTAGCAGCACTGCGAGGCTGTACTCTGAGCTTGCTAACACACTGATGCTAAGCAGGCATGTTTATCATGTTCATAAATGTCAAGTGTTAGCATGCTAACATTTGCTATTTAGCACAAAACACAACCAGCAGCTGAGGCTGATGCTGTTTGTTTTGTAGGAATTTTGTCATAAAGATTAGTGTTAGTGTTGGACAAATTGAAATTTTGACCTGATAGGAATGTTACAGGAAAAGTCAGGGGATCACCAAAGTCATTAGGATTCATCATCTGGGGATCATAAATATCTGTATAAAGTTTCTTTGCAATCCATCAAATAGTTGTCAGTATATTTGAGTCTGGACCAAAGCTTTGAACTGACCGACAGAAACATTGACACGCACATACTTCCAGTTAAAGCAAATAAATTCAACCTAAATAACTAATGTGAAAAGATAACAATCTTGCTGAGGGGAGAGAAGGGACGAGACAAAGACATATATTATTGACTGTGTAAACACTTTTTTAAAAGTGATTAGGTGTGCTGCGGATACACTTCACGCTCTTTTCTTAATTTCTCAGGCCAATTTGCAGAGTCTTTGGAACAGTTAGTACAGTATACAGTATAGTCTCTGTCAAAGTGTTTCCAAGGAGGTACACCCAAACCAACCTGGAGTACAAAAATCAACTGTTGGGCAAGGTAGAACATAGAAATATGTAACATCATGTGATTGGATTCTGGTTGACCCTGCCTTTGAACAAGAACAATTATTTTCTTTCAGTTACTAATTGCAGGCCGAACAGCACAGCCTTGTAAACAAGGCACAAGCCAATAACATGTAGTGCATCTAGTAAATGCTTTGAGAACCAAACTGACACTAGATTGGATTTAGAATGACAAATAAAGATCTCTTTTAACAATATGGAAAGACTCTGTGAGACCTTGCCAGATCACAAGTCATGATGAGATAGAGTAAAATTTGATTGTATCATGTTTTACTTTGCAAGAGTGAGAGGGAATCTGATTTTGATATATTTGGCTGCACGAGTGAGTGTGAGACAATTAGATTAGCAATCTCTTTGGTTTGTTTGATATGTAACATCAGTCTCCTTTGT
Source organism: Nannoperca australis (assembly GCA_036023655.1). Lineage (NCBI taxonomy): Eukaryota > Metazoa > Chordata > Actinopteri > Centrarchiformes > Percichthyidae > Nannoperca > Nannoperca australis. Next base: position 43,933 of record JAVQJD010086393.1, read on the forward strand.
GAAACTCGATGCCTGTTGCCATCCGTGCGGTCTTCATCCCTAGATCCTCTGGGAGAGCAGGTCCAGGACCAGTCCAGGGTTTGGACAGATCTGCTGTAAAATAGATTTGTCTCTTGGCAGCTGCGTGTCCTCGAGGCCGGTGTCCCATTTCAAGCTTTTCCTCTGAGGGGCCTGCATGTGCTCGCCAGGCTTTTTGTTTAACGGGGGTGGGGGGGCAGCATCAAATCCAGATTAAAACACTGTCTCTGTAAGAGATACTGCCATTGATTTATCACACTAGAACAGGAAAATAAACAGCAGTCAGATTACATAAACAATACTTTTGGCCTAACCTCCTATACTAAAAGGACACACACACACACACACACACGCACACACACACACACACACACACACACACACACACAACACATAAATGCTGTTGAAAGACCAAAAACCCATAGACACTGACCTCTAATTTATAGCTATAATCACATAGGCCTTTTTTGGGGAAGTTGCTGCGAGCAGGGAAAACATGCTAACTCATGACTGTGAAGAGACGTTGCTTTCAGGAATCATATGAGACCGCTCAAGGCTGGGGCAGTACAGGACTCCAAATAACACTTTTAAGACATCCTTTTATATTTATTTTTTATGTTAACAAGCCAACTGGGTTGCTCCTTGACTACATTATACAAGGCAATCAATTCAAATACATCTTAAGGATTTTTATTTTTAGCTGTTAAGAGTTGGAGATGTTCCCAGGTACACGGACGATATTTCACATGTCTTTCTTCAACAATCAGCTATCAAATATCATCTCCTGTCTAAATTAAAAAACAGAAACTGAGTTTGTTCTCAAACAGACTTTCATTTAGTCTCTTATCTTATCTCTTATGTTATTTTACATGACTGGGATTATTAATTGTCAGGGTTTTTCAAGTGTTATATCAGAGGTTGTGTTGAGTCAGAATACAGACACTTTCTCTGTCCTCGGTTGGTTCTTTGTCTCTTCAGGGGTAAAAGTCAGAATTGATACCATACTAATACTTTGTTTTTGTCTGTTGTGTAGGAAATCTGTTTGTTTTCATAAATTGCAAAATAATTTAAATAATTTTCAGATTTGCAAGCATTTTTTTAAAAAAAAAGCATCATAATCAGTTTAGCCATAAAAATCACATTAGCCAAAGCTCATAGAGCTCAGCCACTGCATACATAAATGTAGATTTCAACCTAATGTTAATTATCCAAGAAAGGGAAGTTAATGTGAAAAGATGAAAAGGTTTGACAAACACCACTTAGACTATAGCGGTGGCTGATGAGGATACCAGACACCCAGCTATTCAGTTGCACTGTTGCCTACACCACATTGTCACATAGTATATTTAAACATTAATGTACCCGAGTCCGCCTCACATTACAGTATTCTCAATTCTGAATGACCTCGCTCAGTTGGTACTCAACTGAAAAGGTTTTCACCAAAACTGTTTCAACGAATTTGCTCTGAAGCTTCACAGAGAAATAATCTCCAGTATGCTCATTGTTCTGGCCAAGTCTTTGCCTTGTCTGCCCGGAAGCCAAATGTACTGAAGCAAGCAGACTGTTGCTAATCGTTGCTTCCAAACTTCTACAAGGCAACAAGACCCATGGCATCTGCATCACCCCCAAACTCCTCCCTGTCCTCTCAAAACAAACACACACACACACACAATGTCTGCACAGAGTGGTGATTGTTTTCTTTCATTTCATTTTTTCATTTGACCTCCCTCCCCATGTCTTCATTTTATAACTTTCGGTCTGTAACACTGTATCTCTTGTTGCTTCATGGGGGGTTTGACCTGGATACAACAATGTTTACTCAAAGCAACTGTGTGTGTAGCTTGTTTTTTAACTTATGAGGGCTTGTTTTGTATCTTACAGTATCTTCTGCGAGTGTGTGCATGTGTGTCTGCTTGTCTGTATGAATGCATGTGCACTTGCGTGCTATTGAGCCAATGTAGTAGTCATGTGCTTTTTGACTTGTGGCCTTGGCCTGGGGATGACACTTTTCCATTCATGTGATCAGTGACAGTGGGCTGTGTTGCTGTGGAGCCTCGGGCCTAAGTGGGGAAGACTTTTCATATGCCAGACTGACAGAAATAAACTCTCAAAAGTGACAAAAGTACATCTGTGTCCTAAACTGTTTTTAAGAATGGTCATGATATGCCCTCCACACATTCAAATGATCAGCCACACTAACTACACATATTGGCCTCGTGTGCTGTGTGCCTTATTAATCAGATTTTAGAGGAGATGGTTTTAATCCTGCAATGGTCTGGAAGAGCCAATGCAGCTGCCGTTTTACTGATTCAGCACAGGCAGCACTCACAGTGAGTCCTCATCTGCAGCATTTTCTTCTAACCAGAAAAGAGTGCCAAGTAAAACTGGAGTTACTCTCCACTCCTGGCCTGGTATTTCCCAGTGATGGTGGGTAGATTATGACACTAACTTTAATGTGGTTATTTGATTCCCACAGGGTTTCTACATGCAGAATGAATTTTATTGTGAAATCTGTAGGCTATTTTTATAAATAATAATTTGAAGTGAAAAACAGAACTTGATGCAAGAGTTTAACAAAATATTACAATTTCTACTACAGACTCCCATCAGGATACTGCTCCCGTGAGGGTTTTTGTCAAACTGAAAGTTTGCTGTCAACTTGTTTGCTGTCACAGAACAAATGCAATAAGAATATAAGAAAGCATCTCCACCAATTTGACAAATGCAAAGTGAGAAAATTCAACCAATTACAGAAACGTGCTGCAAGGCTCCAAGGTGTTTTGTGCAACTTACAGCATTTCCTTATTAGTTTTCTTAATGCTGTTTTTTTTTCTATTTGCATGTGTTTTCTAAGTTGCAGTGCATTGAGCTTTCAGGACCACCTTAGTTAAAAATCTTTGGTTTGAACAAAATACATCATTACGTAATGCAGTGTTCAACATACAGTCCTCAGTTCAACTCTGTGTGTGGCACTTAAGCTTTTCGAAATTAGTGATTACCAGGTTATTGGTTCCTTTGTCACAGCTGTTGATCTATTGATTGTTTTATTGTTTAGCTTTGACTGTCTTTGCATATCATAATTGTCTTATTGTCCATATGAGCAGTGATAGCCCATATAAACAACTGTGGTTACTTTTAGAGTAGCATCCAAAGAACTGCAGTCACCCCAAAGAGTCCATAATGGTTCAGCTACAGCAGAAAAGTCCATGAAATTGTTCAAACCTCAATGTTATGATTTTAATTTGCCAGCAGTTGATGCTTGTCAGGAGGCTAACTGATAACCTCTGATAATTCAGGCTTACTAGCCATGTTTTCATTTGACTGATCACTTTATATTTCTGAATTAGTTGAAATATGCACTCTGTATTTTTTGTAAGTAGTTATATAATTTCAATGTCACCACTGTAATCCTCTTTTCCACATTTGTCCGGCCTTGTTCCACAGTAATATTACTGTATGTACTCAGTCATTTAAACAATACTTTTTAAAACACAAAGTTATCCCCTAAGCTACCTTTGTTGTACGCATCCCAGTAAATATTGTATTTTTACCCTTTATACCAAATAATTACACTGTAATTTGTGGACTGTAATCTAAATTATTACATCTAAAACTAAGTTGCGACTGTGCGAGCATTACTTCATTAGTAACCAATAAAGCACTGAGAAAACACACCCTACATCCAGCAAGGAGAAACTTGAATAAAGCACACCACCACTTTCTATCACTAAAAACATCAAATTAAAATACAGTATCTATAAAACTACGTATATACTGTTTAGTAATTGGAAGAGACAAAAATCAAATACAACCCTCTTTGTGCAACAACATGCAATTGTTAGCCACTATGGATAATTACTGTAGATCTGATTTCTAGGAGAAAAATCCCTTTTCTGCACTTCATCAGTTTTTGTAATCTCTAAAAAAATAAGTGAACTGTATAACCATTTAAAAATCTGTCCACCAAGTTCTATTAAGAAGAAACCCACATGTGGGTAGCAATCAAAATGTAAAATACATTTGTTTTCTAGTCATCCAGATTGGCTATATGTTGGACTTGTGAACTTGCATTTTGAAGCAAGGCTCTTTCTAACGAGCTGAGCAGCTCTTAATCCCTCCATGATCCACAAACCGATTAACTGTTCCCCCAAACACACCCAGTTTTCCTCATGCCATTTTTTCATACAGAAAAGCCATCACTTGATATATTCCAGATTGCTTCGGTATTTTCACACAAAATTCAACTGGAAGAAGTTAGTAGCGTCAAGTTACCCTGTCACTCTACGACCCATAGCAGTTTGAGGAACCCTGGTCAACACAGGCGTTACATTTCTTAAAATAAATTAAGCAGTATGATCACAAAGCCTTCATACTACAGTTCTGATTAGGCCAAATAACAGTCCTAACATCCATTTTCACTATGAGATGTAGTGGCTCCAAAAGTTACTTCAGTATTTCTGTCCCCGGTGTTACACTGTGAATTTATTGTCTAATATAGGTATAAGCAGAAGAAGCCTGTGAGGAACACTGCAGGAGCGCTACTTAAGATTATTCTCACACAGTGCAAACTAGAAACTGCTCAAGAAAGTAAAAATACTTAGTTTATGTTAAATTTGTGTAGTTTTTTGTCTAAAAAGAAAGTTAATCTTGTCGAGCATGATTTACATTAGAAAAATTATCTAATTTTAAGAAAATATATCTAGATTTGTCATAATAAGATATTTCAGCTAATATTTAGCTACATTTAACCAGTAACTAGCTACAACAATGGTTTCCATAATATTCCATCAGAGGAAGAAGATTGTTTTACGTATTTTAAGAATAAGACCTCTTGCACAACTTATCAGTTTAAGAATCTTTTCACCTGTCTGTTCCCAAGAAAATTTGGAAAAAAAACAAAAGGCCATGGAGCAAACAACAGAATGTGATTCATGTGCAAGCAAAATTTCTGGAGTAAAATATAAAGCCAGCCTTGCTGAAGTACATAATCCAGCTCACATAAAAACGTCACTTCTCTCAAAGATGCCATTTTCAGCCAAATCTACATCGTAAATGTGTCTAAACTCGAGCAACAAACAGACTTCCCTCACTGGGAAACTGGATTTTTAATGTCTACAGGGCGATGCATAACTGACAGACGGGCCTCCCTGTGGTACAAGTGGAGTATAGACAATATTAAAGTACAGCTAACTTCCTCTCTCGTGACTCTCAGAGGTTCATTGCAGCCTGTTAGTATCATGTTGATAGGTTTGTGGTTCATAACAAACAAAGCATTATATTTGGAAGAGACTGCAACAAGTTCACGTGATATGTTTACAATTGAAGGAAGTGAAAAGTTGACAATTCACACCACAGAGTACTACAAGTGATAAGTGGTCTTTTCATTCTGGCCTCTTATTAAAAGCAGCAGTCATTCTTTTTCCGTGGTGCTGGAAGCCATGAGGCGTCCATTGAGGTGCTTACTAAATAAAATCAAAATAATGATTCACTATAATAGCATCTGTTTGATGTAACCTGTTTAAGAATAGCTACTTTAGTAAAATATTTCACTGCCCTTTGTTGTGTTTGTACCTACACTTTTTAAAGTCACGCACTGCAGTATTCATATTCATTCCGCACAATGGAAAGTCAGTCAGCTGTAGCTGTAGCTAGCCAGCCCCTAGCCGGTGCGAGCCGACCACAGGTAGTTACTGCTAGCTGTCCCCCGGCAGCACCCGAGCAGCCGGGAGGCTGGGTGACTGTCCGAAAGAAGCATAGTCCTAA